>WNYA01002061.1:0-34871 GCA_019512145.1 Engystomops pustulosus
AATATCCAATAAAATTGAGATTTTACATTGTGGACACGCTGTGCTGGAGGATATTTTCTTTTCTTCCAAGTTTCCCTACAAGCCGCTCCAGTGAGCCTCTGTAGCACGCCTGCCCTAATTGCTGAGGATCTGCAGCCGGTTCAAAATACAAAACCTTTTTGATGAGATGGATATGAGACACACTGACATACTTCAGCTCTGCTACATCTGAGCTATAACACACACAGAGTGCTACCCTTCTCTCGATAAAAACCTTATCTTATCTGTAGCTAGTAGAGTAAGTCTCTGCACACTGACGGGAAAAGATAGGACATGTCCTATCTTTTTCCCGGGTACGGAACGGTACGGTGCCGCACGTGTGCCGCACCGTACCGCTCCCGTAGGGTGCCGTGCGCCCATAGAAGTGTATGGGGGACGTATATCGGCCGTATATACGTCGGCCGTATATACGTCCCCCATACGTTCGTGTGAATGTAGCCTAAATGAAAACGTTGCAAGTGATGAATATCATTAGGCGCAGCAAAACATCTGGATTGGTAAGATAGATGAGGGAAAGCTATCTATCTATCTATCTATCTATCCATCTATCTCATATCTATCCCCTATCTATCTATCTATCTATCTATCCATCTATCTCATATCTATCTATCTCTCCACCTATGTAGATGTATTAAGGGGTTAAATAGACAGATAATTTGGCTGATGAGATAATATAATATTCATGGTCTCCGCTAGAAACTCCATTCTCTGCCAACTCTCCAGGAGACGAGTCAATCTTATTTGCTGCTGCTCTTAAGTCATGTGAATCGATATATGTCTAATTCTATTCTCAGCAGCGATCAAATCTGTCACATTCCCAGGAAAAAAGTTACCAGACCTGCTGGAAATTTTTTCGTTGATGATTATATCCCGGATACACGGAGACTCTATCAGAAAATCTGTTGCTAAACTGAACGTTTTTGAGGCTTTCTGAATGTGAAAGAAACTGCACGTAGTTTGTATCATTATGGGAAATCAATGCAAGAGTTAAAGTGCGCGCTCCGCTATCGACTGCCTGAGCTTTATATTACGGAGATGTATCAGCTTTGTGTTACTTTTATTACATATTCCGTGTATTCAAGTCTCTTTTATTCTGCTCCAGAAAATTTTATCTTGGAAACCATCAACAAGCAGGAAAGTCGTGGTTGACAGATGATCATCATTAAAAGCTTCATTTTAGAAAAAGTATCAGATAAGAAAAAACTTTCAGAAATAGCTCCACTCTTTGCCAGTGGCTGTTCTTGGTATTACAAGGAACAGTAATCACAGCCATATTAACCCCTTTGATAAAAGAATAAAGTGGAGTCCATAGTAAGGATCAAAAGGAGTCCCTTGTTAAGATATTTTAAACTCTCCCTTCACATCGTATCATGGCCCTTGAAACATGGTATTACCACTAGATCTTCTGGAGAGGGGAGTCTTGAAGAGGTTCCCCCTATACTGTAGTAAAATGGATTAATCCAACCAGTATCGGACTCCGTTATCAAGGGCCGTGTGATAACACTTTGAATAACCGTTCTCTAAGTAATGAAGAGAAAACAAGAATATCTCAAAACTTCTTCTGTGCGATGTAATGGAATCTGAACAGTGTAACAGCCTGTGAAGCTACAGCAAGGAGGGGCTCTGGTAACATTTCCCAGAGTCCTTATGGTTCATTAGCATAATTTGATAAGTTGCTCTTAGAAAGAAGGAGACCATGGATAACAAATATAAGAAGGTTACCACAGTCTTGGTGCCGGGATCTGTGGGTAAATGCTCCTGGTTTATCGTGATGGATTTTGATGGAAGATTTCCTACAAGAAGGTAAAACATTACAAAGCTAAATAAAGAATAAACAGGATGTGTCCCTTGTACAGTAGAGTAAGAGCTGTAAAAGCTGAGCCCACAAGAATACTCAGGGAGGAGCTGACTACACAGGGTTTGATTGTAGTCTGTTACCATGGAGACATATAGATCGGCAAAGGAGCTGTAGACAAATTTTCAATAAAAACCTTTTACATTGTTGCCTCATATTTCACTTTATATTAATCGGTAGTAATGGAAGAAATGGCTCTGAAATAATCACAAAGGGAGATGAATCTCCGAAGAAGAAGGTTTCCAGGGAAATAGAAAAAAGCTTCTCTCGATGGTTGACATAAAAAGAGCATTTTGACAAGTTTTCTATGTGTAAATAAATAAATAAAGAGCGTGTATAGACTGCGGTGACACGGCGAGGATAGAAATGATTTATGAAGAAGGGCGCACCAGACAAGCTGTCAGAAGAAGCGTCCCCGAGGGTCGGGAGCAGAGCGTCTGCTGACTCGGCACAATGCGAGGAGACACAACAATCTATTTTCTATGTGAGTAATATGGATGTCAACAAAATAGCGGAGAAAAGGGAGATATAACGAGGAGCTCACGTTTCCTGAGTGTGAGGACATGACAGCATTTCTACTCCGTACGCTAAAGGGGAATGTTTTCAATTAGTAGAATGGAGCCATTGGGTCATGTCAAGATATTACAGTCCATAATAAGAGTTTGCATCAACTGACCAATGACTTGGGGTCCCGTGTGGCACTGGTGGTCCGTGGCCGCTGCCCTCTTGTCTCTCCATGCACATGGTCATCAGCTTTCCTTCTCCTTTTAAGTTGGCCAATCTGCTCAGGGCCACCAAAACTTCTCTGGTGCATCCCTTCCCCTAACTCCCCATTAGTTCTTCATTAATAAAGGCATCTTTCCCTATAGGAAGGTGCCTGAGCATTGTTGTCCTTAGCATTCTGGTTCCCTGAGAAGGTGTTTCTATGAATTAGTCCCATTTCTCTATACTGACCCCAACTTTTGTCTCTGATCTACAGTTCTGCTACTCTGTTTATTGGTGGAGAACTGCCGTCCCTCAGCTCCCCATTAGGAAAGGCACCTTCCCCTATAGTAAGGTTCCTGAGCATTGTCTTCCTTGGCATTCTAGTTTCCTGGGAAGGTGTTTTGCTGAATTAGTCCCATTCCTCCATATGAAGCCCAAATTTTGTCTCTGATCTAGACTTCTGATATTCTTTTTATTGGTGGAGAACTGCCTTCCCCTGGCTCCCCATTAGTTCTTCATTAATAAAGGCACCTCCTTTATAGGAATGTGCCTGAGCATTGTTCTCCTTACCTTGCTACTTCCCTGAGAAAGTGTTTCTCTGAATTAGTCTTATTCCTCCATATGAAGCCCAACTTTTGTCTCTGATCTAGACTTTTGCTATTTTGTTTATTGGTGGAGAACTGCCTTCCCCCAGCTCCCCATTAGTTCTTCATTAAGAAAGGCTCCTTCCATATAGTAAGGTGCCTGAGCATTGTTCTCCTTACCTTGCTAGTTCCCTGAGAAGTTGTTTTCTGAATTAGTCCCATTCCTCCATACGAAGCCCAACTTTTGTCTCTGATCTAGACTTCTGCTATTCTGTTTATTGGTGGAGAACTGCCTTTCCCTGGCTCCTTATTAGTTCTTCATTAGGAAAGGCCCCTTCCAATATAGGAAGGTGCCTGAGCATCGTTGTCCTTAGCATTCTAGTTCACTGAGAAGGTGTTTCTATGAATTAGTACCGTTTCTCTATACTGACCCCGACTTTTGTCTCTCATCTACACTTCTGCTATTCTGTTTATTGGTGGAGAACTGCCTTCCCCTGGCTCCCCATTAGTTTTTCATTAGGAAAGACATCTTCCCCATAGGAAGGTGCCTGAGCATTGTTGTCCTTAGCATTCCAGTTGCCTGAGAAGATGTTTCTATGAATTAGTCCCATTCCTCCATACTGACCCCAACTTTTGCCTCTGATCTAGACTTCTACTTTTCTGTTTATTGGTGGAGACCTTTTGTCTAACCTTGAATCGTAGCTGCCCCTCCTGACCTTTGGTTTGTACCAGGACAATGCCTTCCCTCTGTCGGTCCTTACTTTGGTCTCTTTGTGAATGTTCTCTTTGCCTCACCCCCTAATGCTTTACACCACTTCACGCCATCTTCTGGGCCACCTTGGTCTCTTTGCTGCCTGATGTGAACTATAAAGCGGTGCGCCCCTCCTTCCAATCCAATCATAGCATATCATGATATTTTTATTATGTGAGTTCTCCATGTAGTGTCTCCATGCAGTTTCTCTGTATGAACTTGCAGAAATCAAGCGTAAAGGTGTGTTTTTCAGCATGGGATTGTGCCCCTGACTTGGCTCCACCTTCGTTCAGTTGGTGCTGCCTGCGGCATGAGGCTCCTTTTGCCTTGTGGCTGGTACACACCCTTGATCACAGCCCCGCTACTACAAACAACATACACACAGGGGCATAACTACAGTGGTAGCAGCTATAGCAGCCGCTATGGGGCCCACAGTGTCATGGAGCCCCATCATCCGACCTGACAATAAAGAATAAAGGATATGCAGCATCATATATATGCTGTACTTTTGTATATGGCACTGTATGTGTGTATATCTGATGTATATGTGTGTAAGAGTGTATAAATGTGTGTGTATGAACTGTATGTTTATGTATATAGGTAAATAAATGTTTGTGAGTGTAACATGCAAAATTTAAAACGGGAAGGGGGGCCCCATTCAGAAGTCTGCTACGGGGCCCTGTCTATCCTAGTTACGCCCCTACATACACAAATGTATGTTTACACATCTCTCTAAGGACTATATGTAACACTGGCTACAGAGAGAACAGAGCACAGCTGTGCTGGAAGATAAATCTATATATCACAGTCCTGCTGCTACTAACAACATTCACAAAGGTCTGATTACACATCTCTGGGGACAATTCCTAACACTGTCTGCATTTACAACTCTATCTGCTGACAGATTCCTACTCGGGCAATTACTATACATTGTCTAAACATTAGAAGTTATAGATTTGCCCCTTTGTCCCGTTGTAGCATTTCCTACTCGCAATCTTAGCAGGAATACTAATTATCCTAGCAGGGCAGAGGTTGTGTAAACGAATCTCTCCGACATGTGCACAGAGTGTCGCCACAATGCAACTTTTACAAACGATTTCGGAATTGTTACCGGAGGGTGTGTTACTATCACACACAGAATACACGGCAGATAAAATTCTAATTACCAGCGCTGGAATGAGGGGATAATAAGCCGTAATCGTCGGAGGTGGTGATGGCGGGATCGGATCTGCATATATTCCTGCCAATTATCACATCTTATTTATGGGTAAAGTCGCTGAGATACATAACCTCTAGAAATAGTTGTTCATTGTTTCCCGCCTCGGCTAATTAATGAGAAAAATCACAATAATGTCAGGATAACACATCTTTATTTATGCGCCGATGGTTAAAAATCATCTCGGATAATTAATACAGAAACTATTTAGTGTCAACATTGTTCAAGATTCTTCTCTCTAATTAGAGATAGGTAAGATTGATACATTGTAGCAGCAGATTACATGAAATGAGAGACAGAGAGTTCCGATCCTTGTTGGAAAATATCAGCTGCCAATCTTTTGCAACCGGAAAAGTTTGGGCGGCGCATTAGATAAAAAAAAAAAAAACAACAGTGAAGGAGACAAGAAAAACATCAACATAGGGATTCATGGGAACTTCTTGGGGCAGGTGGGAGGTGGACAGGGCCAACCTTGGAGGAAAATCTAGGGGTTTATGGGGCAGGATCATCTGGAGGGTTGGGGGCTTGATAGGATCATGAAGCTTCTTGGTTTAGTGGGTGGTAGACAGGACTGTGTGATGAGCCTCTACGGGTAGGGTGACAGAACTTGGGTTGATTAAGGCACATCTTGGGGGGGGGGGTTGGATAGAATAATTAAACATCTTAGGTTGGTGGGTGTTGGAGAGGACTACTGCCTAATGAGCATTTGTGGGTGGGGGACAGGACTTGGACTGACTTAGGTGCTACTGGGGTTGTTCAAAATTCTAAGGAGCATCTGGAGGCTTGTGGGTTGGACAGGATCAGGAAGGCTCTTAGTTTAGTGGATCGTAGACAGGAATGTGAAACGGTCCTCTAGGGGTAGGATGATAGGACCTGGACTGACTAAGGACCATGTGGAGGGATGGGGGTCAGATAGGATCTTGGGTTGGTGGATGTTGGACAGAACTGTTTAATGAGCATCTGGGAATTGGAGACAGGACTTGAACTGAGGAGGGTCTGGGGTTATACAGACCATCCGGAGGCTTGGAAGTTGGACAGGATCATGTAGCCTCTTGGTTTGGTGGTTGGTAAACATGACTATATAATGAGCTTCTAAGGGTAGGAGGCAGGACTTGGGCTATTAGGACGGACTGAAGGAGTAAGAAAGAGAAAGTTGCAGGGGGCAGCATGATGAGAACAAGGAAAGGCTGAAGCATGAATCATGAATCTGGCGCCCCCTGCACTTCCCCAACAGAGTGCACCAACATTTTTTTGGTGCACCTTTAACAGGGGGCGCGCGACACACAATTCTTTCAGACGTTGCATTTTTAATTTGGAGCAGAGCACAACTGGGCACCAGAATGCCCCCTAATTTGTGTCACATGATGCCTAGTGCAGCCGAGCAACAAAAGGGTCACGTGCAACACGTTTGTGGTGCAGACGCTTCTTAAATACAAGCAGTTTGCACAGAAAAGAACGTGCAAAGTCTGACAGAAAACTGGCGCAGGTGCCTTAGTAAATGTGCCCCAACGTACAATATGGCCGTATATATTTTTAGGCCCCTTTCACACATGCCATGTGGGGACGTATATCCGGCAGCAAGTTTTCAGCCAGAAATGAGTCCCCATGGATGGCTATGGCGACCCAACGGCGCACTGTACACCAGAAGAAGACAGCGAGCTCACGTTGGTGTGAATAAACCGCCATGTACATACAGATCTTTCAGACCACAATGCCTCCGCGACGTCCTTGTGCGCAGAATGTAGAATTCTCGGAGCGATTCCTCACCGCGTGGGACACATTGGGAGAAATACATTAACATTTTGATCCACTGGAAGAAAAAAGGTTTGAAGGAAATGTGATAGCGGAATGATTGCAGCGGAAAGTCTTTTATTTCCCTGTCGCAATCATCCCCGCGCCAGTGACAAATGCTTCTGCTGAACCTTTGTGCTGCACTTATCATGATGTAAAATAAAATGTGCCACATACATTCCTCTTAGTTCTGGAAATAGGTTTTATGCATCCTGTGCTGTTTATAGGGGGGAGAAAGGGGGTGATTTTTTTTCCCATGAGTCAACAGCATCAGATCGGCCTGGACCATTGATTTAGAAAAAAAGAATGTTGAGTATTTACCGGCTCTACTCAGAAATTCACCTATACACAGATTTTAATCCAGGACGGAAGGGACAAAAGTCTGAGTATTATCTAGTCTAGCCAAGTCCAGACTGATAACCCAACCAGTCAGGCAGATTGCCGATGGGCCGCTCATAAAGTCATGACCAATACCATAAATCAGTGACTCCCTATTTAAAGGGAACCTACCTGCCTCCGGATCTATTACAGTAGATCCGGTGGCAGGTTCAACTAATGAGACATGGGAGCCCTTTTTAGGGCTAATCCTTGCGTACCCTGTAACTTTATCAATCTTTTATTGCCCTAATATGCAAATATCTGAAAGAGGCTACTGGGGCGTGGAGGAGCCGGAGCTGAGGCTACACGGCACGTCTACTCCACAACCCAGTGGCCTCTTTGGATCCTCCTACTACGAGATCTTCAGTGCGCATCTTCTGGCAGCTGTACACACTCGTCCACACTCTACATAAACTATCTATACAGAGCGGGTGGCTGCGCGTATTAGGCTCCGAAGCTGGAGCTATTAAGCATGCGCAGTAGTCCTGGCTTCGCAGCCGAGTAAGCGCAGCCGCTGGCTCTGCGTAGATAGTCTATGCAGAGTGCGGATGAGTGTGTGCAGCTGCCACAAGCTGCGCGCTGAAGATATCGTAGTAGTAGGATCCAAAGAGGCCACTGGGTTGTGGAGTGGCCGCGCCGTGTAGCCTCAGCTCCGGATACTCCACGCCCCAGTAGCCTCTTTCAAATATTTGCATATTAGGGCAATAAAAGATTTATAAAGTTACCGGCCAAACAAGGGCTCCCATGTCATTCATTAGTTGAACCTGCCACTGGATCTACCGTAATAAGTAGATCCGAGATGGTAGGTTCCCTTTAAACTGTATGTATGCTTCTGATATGTTAATAAGTTTTTAACGGGTCATGTCTGAAAAATATTTTTGCCCTCCAGGTCCCCTCTTCTGCTGATGCCAGATAAAAGAAGAGAAAAAAAGAAGAGAAGAGAAAAAAGAAGAAGAGAGGAGAAAAAAAAACTCATCCACCTCCTCCCACGAAAAGTAGTAATGTAGAAAAATTTGTGTGCACACTGTGCACTTTATAAATGTAGGTTTGTAAAGGTGAATGCACATGTAGTGTGATGCTGCTACAATTAACATCTACAGATTGTGAATATTTTTCACAAAATTAACCTGTGTGCAAAGATCCACTGTGATTGAGGAAAAATGTGATGAATCAAAAAGCCTGTGGAGATTCCTCTGTATTAACTCCTGCCTCTCCACAACTGGTGAGTAGTGTGAGCTCAAATAAAAGTTTATCTGGGGCAGGGATGTTAGTAGGAGAGTTAGGCTGAAAATAGTGGTGGGACACAGAGGATGACATTGTGATTGGTTCCATGGTTCTGAGGTGTGTTGTCCGACGAGAATGAAGTCTGCCACGATTCAGCAAGATCGTGTGCCTGAGATCCTGCATGTGTTGCTTCCGCGCTGAGGTTCAACGGAGTTCACTTTCTTCCCGGTGTGAGTGAGTGCATGTCTTGTGACACAATTTGAATTTTAAATCCCGCGCTTATTCCGAATCAGTTGGGTTGTCCAATGGCCACGCCCCTTAGATTGTGTCGCATGAAAGTCGGCGCCAAAATCCAATGGCATGCGCCAAAAAACCCTGTTAAATGCGGCGCAAAACGGAAATAGTCGGTAAACCTGATGGAGATGCGGCGCCCCCGGCGTAAGTAAATAAGTAAGTAAATAGTAAATAAGCCCCAATATATCTCACTGTATTGCATTGTCACTAGGGACCACAATCTGCTGAACAATGGGGCACATTTACTAAGGGTCCGCAGCCGCGAATCCGTCTGGTTTTTCCCGAATATTTCCTCTTTGCGCTGTATTTCACGGAATTGTGGCGCACGCGATCGATTTTTGGCGCAATCGCGCCGACTTTCGCGCGACAGAAATCGGGCGCCACCGGACAACCCGAAGGATTCGGAAAAACCGCTGAATTTAAAAAGCCATTTGTGTCGCAAGATCAAGAACTCACATACACCAGAAAAAAGCAGGTGAACTTCGGCGGACCTCGGCGCAGGAGCGAAACATGGTGAATATCGGCGCACGGACCTTAGTGAATCCCGGCAGAACCCGAATCAGCGTCGGAGAACCCGCCGCTGGATCGCGACTGGACCGGGTAAGTAAATGTGCCCCAATGTGTTCCCCGGGTTTGTATCGCTGTGGATGTGGGTCGGATACCTTTGATCACATTTTTATAACTTTGTAGGCAATTTAGGAAATGTTCTGTAGGAAAATATGAGCTGTGACCCGCTTGAGTAGATATCGTTATTCTATGTGAGACCTTGGATATAATGGAGACATTTATTACAGTGACATCTTTATAGAGGAATGTGCAGGAGCCGTCATTAATTAACCTTCTAATTGCTGCTGTAATAAGCGCTGTGTCACATTATCCGGCGCATATTTTATGAATAACGGTCATAAACAATTTTTTCCAGATGTAAAAATTTATATAAATGACCCCGGAAAAGTAAGAAGTCCTAGAGCTATAAATAATGGCGCGTTAGGCTACTTCTGCTTTTACTTAAAGGGAATGTGTTTATGTGTTTTGTCTCATTAAAGCAGAAACCGTTTTTTCTAATGTGAATATTAATCTAATTATGATGTTTTTTTTCTTTTATTTTCTTTCTCCAGGATTGAGGGAGTGGCCATCTTGCCTTAGCTCTAGTCACAGCATTTAGTGTTCTGGTTTACAGCAGTTTCATGGCCATAGGTTAAGAAACTGCAACAGAAAAGAAAAAAATCCCACTTTTTTGCTTTTTCACTGCACATATAAATTTTAATTAAAAAATTATCAAAAGGTCGTACGGTCCCAAAAATGGTAGAAATGTAAACTTCAGCTCCTCCAGTCAAACATAACAAATTACACAGCTCCGTACATGAAGTTTGCAGAAGTTAATGGTGTCACTTCAAAAGACTTAAAAAAAAATCTCAAAAGATTTTCATTTTTTCATCAACATCCTGCTGGTCTGGTGAACCCACTTCCAAGATAGCCACATTTCTACTCACCCCCCTACACCCCCTGTAATCTAAACATTAGGGGATGGAAGTGACAATCTTATTGAAACATAATAGGGCTTATTTATTAAGGGTCCGCAGATCGCACTTTTGTCTGACTGTTTGCCAGTTTCGGGATTTGTGCTTTGCAGGTAGGAAGCCAAGACTGTATCGGACCGTCTTTGTCTTTGTAAAATCCTGACCGCAGGCTTACACCTAAAACCTGAGCTCAGTAAATGTGTGGCCTCTGTAAATCCCAGGTCTACAGAGACCGGGGGTGTTTAAATAGTGACACCTAGACGTCTCTACTAGGGTAAGACCATCAGACGGCAGATATGTATTATACGTACCATGTATGTTGATAATTGTGACACCTAGGTGATGTGTCTGTGGAAAACTTTCAGGCCTTGCCTTAAAGTGCACTTTAGTGTCTGCACCCCTACAAGCTGTCCTGTGCATAGACCAACTGGAATCCATATGCTGCTAGCCAGCTTTGGTTTTCCTTCCCATCTGGTATATAGAAGAGCCATGGGCAGCTCTTTCAATTACCTAGGGAGTATGCAACACCCCTGCCAACGTATAGGAAAGGGATAGTTGCAAACAGCGCCCTCTCCCTGCCAGGGTCCATCTGGTGAGCCTGCGCAACTCATCTAGAGGATTATGCAGGGAGAACTCAGGTAATTTGCAGCTGTAGCCTCTGCCTGGAAAGTTAAATAGTTAAATGGGTGTAAAATGTTGTCTAATCAGTTGGTTGTATTGTAAACTGGAGTATGATTGGAGAGGTGCTACCACCTGACCAGGGGGAGTATAAAACCCTTGTGCAGTGGGAGCACAGTTCGCTTAGTACATGGACATAGGGAACAGAGAGACAGTGCACAGTACACCTTTAGTGCTGTCATAGAAAACAATCCCAGGAACTGAGTCAGGAGACTGTAATCCAGAGCTGCAGCTTCCACAGTTTGGACACAGCTCCACCTCAATTCTCCCAGCCTGCACCTACTATCAGGCTGGTCCTTTATTCCTGAGGACCCCTCTCCATGACCACTCCAGTACCAGAATCTGAATCTATTTGACTGCTCTGGCCCGTCGCCTCCTACCTGTTGTTCAATAAAAAACCGTGAGTTAATTTGCACAACGTTGCCTCCGTCTGATCCCTGGATACGGCTGTCTACCACCACGAGCTTCCCATCCATTACCCAGGGATCTATCTAGCAGACTCCTCAGGGGTTGCCCCAGGGAGAAACCAGTACATCAGCCTCCCCCTCCATATTTCTTGCACAAACCACCTGTTGGAGACCTGCCAGGCTGTAGGAGAGTCCTCCGGTCCCCATACCAAGCACCCCCACCACAGCGTGCCCAAGGCCACAACCGCCAGCCACTCTGATATGCTTTGCAGGTAGGAAGCCAAGACTGTATCAGACCGTCTTTGTCTTTGTCAAATCCTGACCGCAGGCTTATGCCTGAAACCTTAGCTCAGTAAATGTGTGGCCTTTGTAAACCCCAGGTCTACAGAGACCGGGGGTGTTTAAATAGTGACACCTAGACGTTCTACTAGGGTAAGACCATCAGACGGCAGGTATACATATTTATTATACGTACATGTATGTTGATAATGTGCCAATAGGTGATGTGTCTGTTGAAAACTTTCAGGCCTTGCCCTTAAAGTGCACTTTAGCGTTGCACCCCTACATCTGTCCTGTGCATGGACCAACTGGAATCCCATATCGTAGCCAGCTTTGGTTTTCTTCCCATCTGGTATATAGACGAACCATGGGCAGCTCTTCCAATTACCTAGGGAGTATGCAACACCCCTGCCAACGATATAGGCAAGGGATAGTTGCAAACAGCTCCCTCTCCCTGCCAGGGTCATTCTGGTGAGACCTGGCAACTCATCTAGAGAATAATGCAGGGAGAACTCAGGTATTGCAAGGTAGCTCTGCCTGATGGAAAGTTAAATAGTTAAATGGGTTTGTAAAATGTTGTCTAATCAGTTGGTTGTATTGTAAACTGGAGTGTGATTGGAGAGGTGCTACCACCGACCAGGGGGAGTATAAAACCCTGTGCAGTGTGAAACATCCCACAAGGGGCCTAGCCTTTTTCTCGGGGCCTGGCGGTGCGGCCTAAGCACGCTGTGTCACCTGTGCTTGGCTGGTATGGGGAAACCGGAGGGCTGTCTACAGCTGGCAGGTCTCCAGCAAGGGTGGTTGTTGGCCAAGAAATGATGAGGGAGAGGCTGATATAGCGGATCTCCCTGGGGCAACCCTTTGGTTTGTCTAGAGTATGAGTCTCTGTGTGGTGGACAGGTGTGACCGTGATGGTAACAGCGGAGTAGCAGGGACCAGACGGAGGCAGAGGTTGAACAGAAAACACTACAGTTCTTATTGGAACCGACAGGAACATCAGCAACGTGCCTTTAACAGAATGGTGGAGACTGAGATTGCAGTGGAGACGATAGCCACAGGAGGGGTTAGATCGCCCCAGCCTGGATGCACGAGGGCAGGCTGGGGAGTAGCTGTGTCTAATAGGAAGCTTAGCTTGTCCTGGAGTGTTCAGGTATCACCTGAAAGTAGGATGATACCCTTTTCCCCCTATTCTTCTATTAGCTCCACTCTTCAGAGGCAGGGGCTAGGCTCTTCCTGCTCTGGTCTAGGGTATGCTGGCTGAATAGAGTCTGGACTGGGATAACCCCAGTAATGCTTCTATTCTCATTGGATGAAGCTAGGGATAAAACTGCGTTCTTTAGTTGCTGCAGACCCTCAGTCTGCCTGGAAAATGAACCCTGGAATATTCCTGCCAGGGGTTTGTAGCCCCCTAGGTCAGGTGGGGCTGCTCCTCATTAATTCAGTTACATTGGCGCAGAATGCAATACAAGTGATTGGACGACAGATCTTGCATTCATCAAAACAAACTTAACTCCTGCCTTGCCAGGCAGGATTCTACCACTGCAAATGTCCCCGTGTGATGTAGTGACAGCTGTGGGATTGTATTCGCAAGCCACTCCTTCGCCTTGCATCGGCGAGGGTGTTGCATACATCGGGCCGCAATTGAAGAGCCGCCCTCGCCGACGACTACAGATGGTGTGGGGCGACATAGGTAGATAAGGGCACTTCGGGAAGTGTAGGCGATATTAGGATAGTAGGGGACAAACCGCCCATGATGCCTGGGGCAGCCACCTGGGTGGCTGTCGGACTAAGACAAGGACATGTAATGCGAAGAGAATGACAAGTTGGCTCTCAAACGCCATTAACGAAAATGTTACAGTAGGAAAGGGAGGTGGGTGTCATGCTACTGTAATCCACTCCTTGCCAACCAGGCCCTATATTTGTGTATGTAAACCACTTCTCCCTGACGGACAAATCTTATAGTGTGTGATATATGAATTTACATTGCATATGCTGACACCAATAAGACAATTAGTACATGTACAAGTACCTGCGACTAAAATTCTTACCCTTGTATGAGTCGCATTCCAGGTGTATCTCCTGTACACCACCACTGGTCCCCGAAGGACCCGCCTAGTTGTACGGGAATACCCCCACGTGCAAAACCCCCCTCGTTTGAGGGATAAGGTTAGCCGGTTCAGGAGTTTACCATAGAGACGGTCCGACACAGCAACACATACAAACCTGAAAGCGCTGTCAAAAGGTAGTGCAAAATACTGGCAAAACTCACATTGCTTAGGAGCCCCCAATGGGTACACATCTTTGAACGCTTACAAACGTTACAAAAGGTCGGCTACACAGGGTAGCCGAATAAAGGTCTCTTACCTGAAAAGGAAAAGGTACCATCATAATAGTGCATGCAGAATGTTCCATCCTAAAAGGAAGGCATTAAGTGCAATATAGAAGTCAATAGAAAGTAGCAACTTTCTTGGAGTTGGCAAAAGTCTCCAGAAGGTCTGATAGCCAAAGTTAATCTTCTGGGTACAGCCCTGATGTGGGAGGAAAAGTGCCAATAAAGGAGCAAAGGGTCTCCTCTAGGTGTAGAGGGACAGGAAGCCTATTGTCGGACATCTCTGCATGTGGCAAGCGGAAGGGTGCTATCATATCACAGTGACAGGGAAAATCTCTTGACTGAGATAAAAAGGGAAGGTCTCAGGACAGTCTGGCTCTATAGGGTAGGGACAGAAAAGAACAATATTTTTTACAATATGCACAGTACTGAAGAGCGGCTACAGCCCATCAGGGGGGGTTAATCAGATATCAGATGCAACTTCGCGGGTCAGCAGGGACAGGATCCAAAGTCAGCAGGCGGGAATCCTGTGATCCTCAAGCGGTGGCGGGGTAGGAGAACGGACTGGGAGACACCGGTGGCAGCAATGCAGACGAAACTGCAGGCGACAGCAGCATCTCCGACATTCAGGAGGAGGGGCCGCTGTCACCCGGGGGGGGTCGACTGTTCCAGCCGGGCGCTAACAGAACAGCGGACACGGAGGGAGTCCAGAAAGCAAATAAACGGGATAGCGAAGGCCGCAGCGACCGCAGGCCTCCCTCCTGCTCCAGATTTATTCCGGGGCCCGGTCCTGTCGCTCACCCACTGGAAATGGCTAACGGCGCGCGGGGAGATATAGGATATAAGTTGGACAGCCTCCGCGACAAGGCTCACACAACCGGGATATCTCTCCCACGGACAGAAATGCGCGAGACCTGGCAACGCTCACTGAAAAGGGGAGCAGATGCGGATGGAGATGGGAAATGGCGCCAGGACTCCCCGCCTAAATGAATAGCCAATGGAGCCCGAGTATCACGATCACGTGGGATGGCAGCATTTACGTGGGTCACAGGCACCGGGGCTCACAGACAGAGGAAGAAGAGGATATTCGGAGACTCCGGCCAAATAGTCGTCCTCATACAGCTCCATAGAACGAATGGGTAAGGTACTCGTCGGAGTGCCGGCGGAGGGACCCTCACTCGGCCTCGAGGCTGCGGATGGTTGCCGAGTGCTGCTGGGGAGGTGCTCCGGTGTAGGCTCGGATCTCACAGCTTGTTGTGGAGGTGCCGGAATGGAGCAGGGGCAGCCGGAGGATCGGGAACAACCACAGCGGGCTGGCAGGCTGGTCGGCAGGGAGTAGCCTCGTGCAGGGCACGGCAGCAGTAGCCAAGGCGCTGGCTCGACAGGAGTCGGGGCCTCCCCACGTGGCGCCTCCACGTGGGCCCGCGGCACCAGCATGGTAGCCGGGAGAGGCACTAGGAACCGCCCGGGTGGTACTTGGCGCTCCGTCACCGTTTGGAAGTACGTCCTGGTGACGAAGGCCCGGGTCAGTCCACGATGCAGCCGTGCCCAGCGAAGGGCCTCCGGACCGGCTGAGCAGAGACCAAAACCATGGTCTCCAGAACCTACAAGAAGTCGGGTTGCTCAACCGCAGGAAATGGCCGAGGACCCCACATGGTGCTGACCTCACTGTCCAAGATCCTCACGAGTTCTGGCGTTTCGTCAAGGCGGGGAAGGAAGTCCGCTTCGTGCCAGAAGGAGGAGTCCAAGACCTTCCCGCCCAGAGCTGTGGCGGGCTCTATTTTTTGCTGCGCCACAGGAGGCGGTGTTCGCGGCCTTCGCGCGTGGGTGGAGCTTGGTGTGTCATCTGGGTTTCCCGCCAGTGAAGGTTTTGGCGGGCTGGAATTACTTGCTGCGCCACAGTTCTCTGAGGTAAAATCTTCAGGCGCGGCAGCGCCGGATGTAGCAGAGCTGACACAGTTCTTTGCAGGGTTTAACCTCTTGAGTGCTGGAGCGGTGCTCAACAGCACGTGGCAGCAGTAATACAGTTCAATGCAGAAACACACAATCACTTGGGCCTATACCCGAATGGTAGCAGGGTTAGGCAGCACAGTCTTTTTCAATAAAGGATAGTCTCCAGTGCCAGAATAAGGCACAGAAGTAATGATCCTGTTCGTGACGCCACTTGCAACATCCCCCACCGGGGCCTAGCCTTTTCTTGGGGCCTGGAGACAGCCGGGACCCGCAGTACCTGAGTGGCTGGCGGTTGCGGCCTAAGCACGCTTGTGTCACGGTGCTTGGTATGGGGAACCGGAGGGCTGTCCTACAGCCTGGCAGGTCTCCAGCAGGGTGGTGTTGGCAAGAAATGATGAGGGAGAGGCTGCTATAGCGGATCTCCCTGGGGGCAACCCTTTGTTGTCTAGAGTATGAGTCTCTGTGTGGTGGACAGGGTGCCCGTGATGGTGACAGCCGGAGTAGCAGGGACCAGACGGAGGCAGAGGTTGAACAGAAACACTTACAGTTCTTTATTGGAACCGACAGGAACATCAGCAACGTGCCTTTAACAGAATGGTGGAGTACTGAGATGCAGTTGGAGGAAGCCACAGGAGGTAGATCGCCAGCCTGGATGCAGAGGGCAGGCTGGGAGGTAGCTGTGTCCTAATAGGAAGCTTCAGCTTGTCCTGGAGTGCTTCAGGTATCACCCTTGAAGGTAGGATCAGGTCTGCCTCCTCACTAACTCTAATCTATTAGCTCCACTTCAGAGGCAGGGGCTAGGCTCTTCCTGCTCTGGTATGGTATGCTGGCGGAATAGAGTCTGGACTGGGATAACCCAGTCTGCTTCTTCTCATCTGAGCTAGGCTAAAACTAGTCTCTTCTAGTGTCCTGCAGACCCTCAGGTCTGCCTGGAACTGAACTCTGGAATATTCCTGGCCAGGGGTTTTGTAGCCCCTAGGTCAGGTGGTGGCTGCTCCTCCAATTACATCTCAGCTTACATTGGGCAGAATGCAATACAAGTGATTGGACGACAGATCTTGCATCATACAAAACACTTAACTCCTGCCTTGCCAGGCAGGATCTACCACTGCAATGTCCCCTGTGTGATGTAGTGACATGCTGTGGGACGTATTCGCAAGCACTCCTTCGCCTTGCATCGGCGAGGGTGTTGCATACCCCCGGGGCAATTGAAAGAGCCGCCCTCGGCTCGACTACAGATGGTTGGGGCGCATAGGTAGATAAGGGCACTTCCGGGAAGTGTAGGCTATTGTATATGTAGGGACAAACCGCCCATGGTCCTGGGGACAGGCACCTGGGTTGGTGTCGGACTAAGGCACAGACATGTAAATGCGAAGAATGACAATTGGACGCTAACGCCATTAAACCCGAACTGTACAGTAGGAAAGGTGTGGTGTCATGTACTGTAATCCACTCCTTGCACCAAGGCCTGTATATTTCTTATGTAAACACTTCTTCCCTGGTGACAAATATATAGTGTGTGTATATATGCATTACATTGGCATATGTGACACAATAAGACATTGTACAATGTACAAGTACCTGCCGACTAACATTCTTACCCTTGTATGAGTGGCATCCAGGTGCTATCTCTGTAACACCCCCGGTCCCCTAAGGACCCGCAGTTTACGGACTACCCCCACGTGCAAACCTCGGTTTGAGGGATAAGGTAGCGGTCAGGGTTTTATATAGAGACGGTCCGACACAGCCACACTACAACCTGAAAAGCCTATCAAAAGTTAGTGCAAACTACTGGCAAACTCACTTTGGCTTAGGAGCCCAATGGGTACACATCTTGAACGTTACAAACGTTACAAAGGTAGGCTACACAGGGTAGCAGAATAAAATGTCTCTTTACCTGGAACGGAAAAGGCATAATAGTGCATGCAGAATGTCCATACCTAAAAGGAAGGCAATACAAGTGATTGGACGACAGATCTTGCATCATACAAAACACTTAACTCCTGCCTTGCCAGGCAGGATCTACCACTGCAATGTCCCCTGTGTGATGTAGTGACATGCTTTGGGACGTATTCGCAAGCACTCCTTCGCCTTGCATCGGCGAGGGCGTTGCATACCCCCGGGGCAATTGAAAGAGCCGCCCTCGGCTCGACTACGGATGGTTGGGGCACATAGGTAGATAAGGGCACTTCTGGGAAGGGTAGGCTATAGGATATGTAGGGACAAACCGCCCATGGTCCTGGAGACAGGCACCTGGGTTGGTGTCGGACTAAGACACAGATATGTAAATGCTAAGTATGACAGTTGGTCGCTAACGCCATTAAACCAAACTGTACAGTAGGAAAGGTGTGGTGTCATGTACTGTAATCCACTCCTTGCACCAAGGCCTGTATATTTGTTATGTAAACACTTCTTCCCTGGCGACAAATATATAGTGTGTGTATATGCATTACATTGGCATATGTGACACAATAAGACATTGTACAATGTACAAGTACCTGCCGACTAACATTCTTACCCTTGTATGAGTGGCATCCAGGTGCTATCTCTGTAACACCCCCGCTCCCCGAAGGACCCGCAGTTTACGGACTACCCCCACGTGCAAACCTCGGTTTGAGGGATAAGGTAGCGGTCAGGGTTTCACATAGAGACGGTCCGACACAGCCACACTACAACCTGAAAAGCCTATCAAAGGTTAGTGCAAACTACTGGCAAACTCACATTGGCTTAGGAGCCCAATGGGTACACATCATTGAACGTTACAAACGTTACAGAGGTAGGCTACTCAGGGTAGCAGGATAAAATGTCTCTTTACCTGGAAAGGAAAAGGCATAAAAGTGCATGCAGAATGTCCATACCTAAAAGGAAGGCATTAAGTGCAATATAAGAAGTCAATAAAGTAGCAACTTTTCCTTGGAGTTGGCAAAAGTCTCTCAGAAGGTCTTTAATATCAAAGTCCATCTAAGTCTCACAGAAGGTCTTTTAATAGCAAAGTCCATCTTCTGGGTACAGCCCTTGATGTGGGGAAAAGTGCAATAAAGGAGCAAAGGTCTCCTCTAGTGTAGAGGGACAGAGTCCTTTGTAGGAATCTCTGCTGTGGCAGAGGAAGGGGTGCTATCATAGCACAGGACAGTGGAAAATCTCTTGACTGAGATAAATAAGGGTAAGAGTCTCAGGACAGTTTCTGGCTCCATAACACTGGCAGGTGCTTTCTATATACTCAGTGCCCCCATAACACCGGCAAGTACTTTCTATAAACTCAGTGCCCCCATAATAGCAGCCAACAAATGTAAAGTGACACAATTACATGTAACTTAGAGTAAATGCAGCTACGCCCCATGTACACCCCTACATGAACCCTTGTTGAGGAGATGGCGCAAAGGGGGGCAATTTCTGGTGTTCGCTTACAATTGCAATTATTTCAGGGCTTCTATGCCAGTATGATGTACAGTGTGTGCTGGGATAGGGGACCCACTAAATGTTTTTGTATGGAACTCTAAAATTTCTCATGGCTGCCCAGAATGGATATATGGATTTCCTTCTGAAGGCTGAAAAAGTTGTGTTACTGTATTGCGACCACTAGGTGGCACCAGCACACCACTCTGATGAGTAGACTATGGATCTACATAGCAATGCAGGGATAATCCTCTGATCATGGAGATCAGCCATAAAGTGAATGAGAAAACGTGTGTATATTACGGTAGTGGGTAATCCGGTAACCATATTATATTATTTTACTTTCGGGTATTATTCTGTGTGCGGCATGGAGAATTTCTCACCCCACTGCGTTCCTAAAGTTGGGAGGTGAGATATTAGTTATTGACAAAAAAACAATGGAATAAAACTGGAAATAACCGATTCTGGAGATTCTGGTTAGAGTTAAGCATAGCTGCAGTTCTCAATGTCAGTCTGCAGCTGCTAAAGCCAAAAAGATTATAGTATTTAAGATTTGAAAAGGAGTCTCTAAACTTGCATCACTAAAACTATAGAAAGTCGCTTCCCGAAGAAGTCACCGGGGCTCATTTACTAAGGGTCCGTCGGGCGCATTTTCGTCAGGTTTCCCAACGATTTTGGGTTTTGCCCTGCATTGCGCCGGGGATTGTGTCGCACGCGATCGGATTTTGGCGCATCGGCGCCGACTTGCGCGTAACACAAATCAGGGGGCGGGCCGTCGGACAACCCGACGGATTCGGACTACGTGCAGGATTTAACTTACTAATTGTGTCGCGAGACAATGCACTTACATGCACCGGGAAGAAGATGGTGAACTCCGACCACAGCGGGGAAGCGACACATGCAGGAAATCGGAGCACGATCTTGGTGAATCTCGCCGGACTTCATCCTCGTCAGACAACGCACAGCGGGATCGCGACAGGACCGGGTAAGTAAATCTGCCCCATCATGGCAGAAGCTGCGTCAGCAATTCAGGGCGAGAGATTCATCTAAAAGCTAATGACATTATAGGTTCAAATTAACCCGGCAGATTGTCACCTCTGATGCCTTGATTAACACTGGCCATGGCATTGAAGGGGTTCTTTTACCCCTAGGTGGTGAAATGCTAACTGAATCTAATATTTTACTAGATTTTTGGGCGGTAAGGAAGGACTATTTGGATTTTTGTCGTTTTTTTACAAACTTTTTAAAAACATTTTTTTTTTTTTGCCTCAGGGCGGTGGCACACATGGCATTTTGAACCTGTTTTTAGTCAGGCGTTTTCAGTCCGTTAAAAAACGCATGGGTTTTTTTAAAACACATCTGTTTTTGTCCAGTTTTCCCAATTATCTTAATTAAAAATGGACATAAAATGATGCGTTTTTTAACGGACTGAAAACACATGACTAAAAACGGACTAAAACCGGGTTCAAAACTCCACGTGGGCCACCATCCTTAAAGGGGTTGGACACTTTACCTCATGTTTTGTGTAATGTGTGTATGTGTGTGTGAGGGGGGGGGGGCAGGATATGAGGTAATTTACCAATATACATCTACGAATAGTTCTGCTCTGGTTTCTTGATATGTAAAGTGAAGCCTTTGTGTATTTTACCTGAGACATTCCTGACCATAAAATGGCGGAAGATGGAGGGTCATGTGATCTCTATCTGTCCATGAGCAATAGCCCTGCCAGGACCTTACGATTGTATTCATGGGGGAGATTTATCATAAGTCTCTTAAAGCAGAACTGTTCTAGTTACTCATGGCGACCAATCAGAGCTCAGCTTTCATTTTCCCACAGCTGTTTATAAAATCAAAACTGAACTCTCATTGGTTTCCATGGGCAACTACAACACTTTTACCTCAGGAACGTGATAATAAATCTCCCCCCGTGAATATAAGACCAAGGTCCTGGCAGGGCAATTCATAGGGACTATTCATAGATGTATATGCAACATCCACCACCGGGGCCTAGCCTTTTCTTGGGGCCTGGAGACAGCCTGGACCCGCAGTACCTGAGTGGCTGGCGGTTGCGGCCTAGGCACGCTTGTGTCACGGTGCTTGGTATGGGGAACCGGAGGGCTGTCCTACAGCCTGGCAGGTCTCCAGCAGGGTGGTGTTGGCAAGAAATGATGAGGGAGAGGCTGCTATAGCGGATCTCCCTGGGGCAACCCTTTGGTGTCTGGAGTATGAGTCTCTGTGTGGTGGACAGGGTGCCCGTGATGGTGACAGCCGGAGTAGCAGGGACCAGACGGAGGCAGAGGTTGAACGAAAACAACTTACAGTTCTTTATTGGAACCGGCAGGAACCGCAGCAACGTGCCTTTAACAGAATGGTGGAGTACTGAGATGCAGTTGGAGGAAGCCACAGGAGGTAGATCGCCAGCCTGGATGCAGAGGGCAGGCTGGGAGGTAGCTGTGTCCTAATAGGAAGCTTCAGCTCGTCCTGGAGTGCTTCAGGTATCACCCTTGAAAGTAGGATGATACCCCTTTCCTCACTAACTCTAATCTATTAGCTCCACTCTTCAGAGGCAGGGGCTAGGCTCTTCCTGCTCTGGTATGGTATGCTGGCTGTATAGAGTCTGGACTGGGATAACCCAGTCTGCTTCTTCTCATCTGAGCTAGGCTAAAACTAGTCTCTTCTAGTGTCCTGCAGACCCTCAGGTCTGCCTGGAACTGAGCTCTGGAATCTTCCTGGCCAGGGGTTTTGTAGCCCCTAGGTCAGGTGGTGGCTGCTCCTCCAATTACAACTCAGCTTACATTGGACAGAATGTAATACAGGTGATTGGATGATAGATCTTACATCATACAAAACACTTAACTCCTGCCTTGCCAGGCAGGATCTACCACTGCAATGTCCCCTGTGTCCTATAAGGACTATGTAGTGTGATGTAGTGACATGCTGTGGGACGTATTCGCAAGCACTCCTTCGCCTTGCATTGGCGAGGGTGTTGCATACCCCCGGGGCAATTGAAAGAGCCGCCCTCGGCTCGACTACAGATGGTTGGGGCGCATAGGTAGATAAGGGCACTTCTGGGAAGTGTAGGCTATAGGATATGTAGGGACAAACCGCCCATGGTCCTGGAAACAGGCACCTGGGTTGGTGTCGGACTAAGACAAAGACATGTAAATGCGAAGAATGACAGTTGGTCGCTAACGCCATTAAACCGAACTGTACAGTAGGAAAGGTGTGGTGTCATGTACTGTAATCAACTCCTTGCACCAGGGCCTGTATATTTGTTATGTAAACACTTCTTCCCTGGCGACAAATATATAGTGTGTGTATATATGCATTACATTGGCATATGTGACACAATAAGACATTGTACAATGTACAAGTACCTGCCGACTAACATTCTTACCCTTGTATGAGTGGCATCCAGGTGCTATCTCTGTAACACCCCCGGTCCCCTAAGGACCCGCAGTTTACGGACTACCCCCACGTGCAAACCTCGGTTTGAGGGATAAGGTAGCGGTCAGGGTTTTATATAGAGACGGTCCGACACAGCCACACTACAACCTGAAAAGCCTATCAAAAGTTAGTGCAAACTACTGGCAAACTCACATTGGCTTAGGAGCCCAATGGGTACACATCTTGAACGTTACAAACGTTACAAAGGTAGGCTACACAGGGTAGCAGAATAAAATGTCTCTTTACCTGAAAAGGAAAAGGCATAATAGTGCATGCAGAATGTCCATACCTAAAAAGGAAGGCATTAAGTGCAATATAAGAAGTCAATAAAGTAGCAACTTTTCCTTGGAGTTGGCAAAAGTCTCACAGAAGGTCTTTAATAGCAAAGTCCATCTTCTGGGTACAGCCCTTGATGTGGGGAAAAGTGCAATAAAGAAGCAAAGGGTCTCCTCTAGGTGTAGAGGGACAGAGTCCTTTGTAGGAATCTCTGCTGTGGCAGAGGAAGGGGTGCTATCATAGCACATGACAGTGGGCAGTTCAAGGAGAATCTCTTGACTGAAATAAATAAGTAGGGGAGAGTCTCAGGAAAGTCTCTGGCTCTATAGGGTAGGGGCGCTCAGCCCAAAGGGGATAGCAGTAATAAATATACATATGTACACAGTATTTACAGTACCTGAAGTGGGCTACGGCCCTTCAGGGGTTAATCTTGCTGCTCAAGAGCAATGGCTGCAGGCATGGGAGCAGGAACTGCAGCAGGGACATCATCAGCCTGGGTGAAGAAAGCAGTGTTGAGATCTGTCACCTGAAGACATCTGGTGGTAGAAACTGGAACTGCTGACATGGGACACCCAGAAGCTGGAGCTGGAACAGCAGGGAGGTCATCTGCGGCGGCAGGCATCTCAGCAAAGGAAGGAAGCAGGCACTTCTCTGGCTGACCTTCTGTAGCTGGGGGCGCTGTGGAGCGCATGATGATGACCGCAGGAGCTGTAACTTCTTCACTGCTGACAGCTGAAAGATTGTTGTTCCTGGACTGACCTGTAGCTCTTGGGGGCGCTGTTACGCTGGCGGTGGTAACCTCTGTAGCTGGCAGGGCGTTCTCACCGGACAGCCTGGGCCTCTTAGCAGGTGGTCCTGGATACTCCGCAGGACGGTCAGCAGCATTAGATAAGGGGTCAGGCCCCTTTAAGAGAGTCCCTTTTGTAGCCGGGCCTCCTATGGGGAGATGTTGGCCCTCTGCAGGGAGGCCGGACTGTACCCCAGCCGGGGCTAAGGGAGATATAGTAACAGTCACTGTGATATAGGCCCTGGGGGCCATGGTACTCACATCCGCGGTGGTCCTCAGGAGGTCCGGAATCGGTGGAGGCCGCCGCTGTGGAGAATCCGCCATTGAAGACTGCGTACGGGAGACAGCAGTAAGCGGTGCAGCAGAGGAAAGTGCCCGAGGCTCGTGGGCAAGCCATGTGACACTTGGTTCTTCATCTCGGAGGCTGTGCGGCATGTCGGCAGGACAGGAGACAGCACGTGGAGAAATCCAAGATGGCCGATTAACCTCTTTGATGCCGGATGGCGGCTGCGCTGACTCTGAGGTACCTCGTGGGCTCTCACTGGCGTTGCAGCACGGGAGAGTTTTCGCGCCAGAGGACGGAGCTTGAGTCTTTCCCGCCAGGAGCTGTTGCGGGCTGAATTTTCTGCTGCGCCACAGTGCGCTGAGGCAGGATTCGTGCCATACGCGCAGGGGGCGGAGCTTAGCGATGTCTCTGGGTTTCCCGCCAGTGAAAGTTTTGGCGGGCTGGAATTACTTGCTGCGCCACAGTTTCGTGAGGTAAATGCTTCAGGCGCGGCAGCGCTGGATGTAGCAGAGCTGACAAAGTTCTTTGCAGAGTTTAACCTCTTGAGTGCTGGAGCGGAGCTCGACAGCACGTGGCAGCAGTAATACAGTTCAATGCAGAAACACACAATCACTTGGGGCCTAAACCTGAATGGCAGCAGGGTTAGGCAGCACAGTCTTTGTAATAAAGGACAGTCTATAGTGCCAGAATAAGGCACAGAAGTATATATCCTGTTCGTGACGCCACTTGCAACATCCCCCACCGGGGCCTAGCCTTTTCTCGGGGCCTGGAGTCAGCCGGGGCCCGCAGTACCTGAGTGGCTGGCGGTTGCGGCCTAAGCACGCTTGTGTCACGGTGCTTGGTATGGGGAACCGAAGGGCTGTCTTACAGCCTGGCAGGTCTCCAGCAGGGTGGTGTTGGCAAGAAATGATGAGGGAGAGGCTGCTATAGCGGATCTCCCTGGGGCAACCCTTTGGTGTCTAGAGTATGAGTCTCTGTGTGGTGGACAGGGTGCCCGTGATGGTGACAGCCGGAGTAGCAGGGACCAGACGGAGGCAGAGGTTGAACAGAAACACTTACAGTTCTTTATTGGAACCGACAGGAACATCAGCAACGTGCCTTTAACAGAATGGTGGAGTACTGAGATGCAGTTGGAGGAAGCCACAGGAGGTAGATCGCCAGCCTGGATGCAGAGGGCAGGCTGGGAGGTAGCTGTGTCCTAATAGGAAGCTTCAGCTCGTCCTGGAGTGCTTCAGGTATCACCCTTAAAGGTAGGATGATACCCCTTTCCTCACTAACTCTTATCTATTAGCTCCACTCTTCAGAGGCAGGGGCTAGGCTCTTCCTGCTCTTATCTGGTATGCTGGCTGAATAGAGTCTGGACTGGGATAACCTGGGATAGTCTGCTTCTTCTCATCTGAGCTAGGCTAAAACTAGTCTCTTCTAGTGTCCTGCAGACCCTCAGGTCTGCCTGGAACTGAGCCCTGGAATCTTCCTGGCCAGGGGTTTTGTAGCCCCTAGGTCAGGTGGTGGCTGCTCCTCCAATTACAACTCAGCTTACATTGGACAGAATGTAATACAGGTGATTGGATGATAGATCTTACATCATACAAAACACTTAACTCCTGCCTTGCCAGGCAGGATCTACCACTGCAATGTCCCCTGTGTCCTATAAGGACTATGTAGTGTGATGTAGTGACATGCTGTGGGACGTATTCGCAAGCACTCCTTCGCCTTGCATCGGCGAGAGTGTTGCATATATAAGTAAATTACCTCATATCCTGCACCCCCTACACTAACACACACATTAAAAAATACATGAGGTAAAGAGGCCAATCCCTTTAAGCATGATGACACGGTGTAGTGCAATACCCGCCTGATGACATCCCTGTCCTTCCTGTAAGAGATGAATGTACACAGTGTGAACTCCGATTTCCGAAGTTAATGAACCCGAATAAATTTACACCCATTTTACATTTTTTAATAATTCCCTAGGGCCTACGCCTCCTAAGGAATGTGGGTGACTCCCTTCATGGAGGACTGTTGTTCTTGTCTCCCGGTGCCCTGCGTACTCAGCTGTTGTATATGTAAGGAGTTGTATAGGTGCCATCCCTTAAAGTAACAAAATTTATATTTGCATCAATTGCCAGCTAGGGCGGCGACATAGGTGGAGATAATCCAATTCTCATTACTTTCAGCTTGGTACAAAATCGTGCAACCGTAATCCTCTTAGTTTGTGGGAATGTTAGACGGTGTGACGGTCTCTTTTAATCTGACAGTCTCTTATATATCCTATGAAGAGCAATAATGATTGCACTGAGAAGAACAGGGGGTCCCCACATCACAAATTAAAAAGCATTGAGGGACCCTCTGCATGACCCCCACGTGCACAAACGGTCCTGGCTCCACTACACACAAGCGCCAAAGTTTCAAAGACACATATTACCTTTCCCCTTCCTTGTGGATATTTGTAATTGTGAACAAGCCGACTGACAGGTTCCCTTTAAAGGGAACCTGTCACCATGTATTTTCCCAGTACACTACCAGCCCCCTCAGATAAGAGATGAAATGTCCTTCCTAGAATTCTCTCTTTTAGGTGAAATCTCCCCCATTTACTTGTAAAATATTTCTCCAAAGTCAGGTAAATATCACTCTTCTCACTTAATTTTCACCAGAAATGTGTCAAGTTTAGTGGTTGTAGCAGTAGTGTCACTTCAGTGTATTTTCAGTTCTATAGAACCTACAAACCTAGGGTTTGGCAGTAGCCCAGGGCCCGAGTCTTCTAGGGGGCCCATGGCCACCAGTATTGGATTTTAATAGAGGCGGTTTGGGTAGTAGCCCAGGGCTCAAGCCTTCTAGGGGCCTATAGCACCTAGAAACATGCAGCTGGTGTCATAACTAGATACATATATCATCAGGCTTATGACTTGAAAAACAGAGGTACACAAAGCTGTAATCATAATTGGAAATGCAAGATCCAGGTCTCTCTGTCTATATGTCCAGGTCTGTAGATCACAGAATCATAAGTTCGAGATGAGATTTTGATCTTTAACATGACACCAGCAGCATGTTTCTAGGTGTTATAGAGCCAAAGATATTGGCTTCTGAATGCAACCACTAAACTTGACTCGTCTCATGTGAAAATGGGATGAGAAGAGTCATTTTTGCCTGACTTTGAGGGAGGGATTTGTTGAAGGTAAACGAGTGAGATTTCACATAAAAGTGGGAATTCTAGAAGGGACATTTCATCCCCTACTTGAGGGGACTGGTAGTTAAAGGGCAGGTAAAACCTGGTGACCGGTTGCCTTTAAAACACTTTACTCTTTCATTGATGTAATCTACCTCGTGTGTGGGGCTATTGTCCTTGGTGACCAACGCTGGGGATGATTTATGACCACAATAATTCGCGTCCATGAGACATGTGTAAGAAAGGAGTCCGGTGCCCGCGTTCTCCTGGTAGGGGGCGGGTGGCGCTCCTGTGTTGTGGGCAGAAAGCTATAATATTATTTTACTACCTGAATTCAATAGATCTTTCTGCACCAGCGGTTTCTTGCCATTGAGGACATGTCCTGGGGTGGTCAGCGGGTCGCGTCGCCCCTGTGCTCCCTGGCACAGGCACCAGGTACCCTGCGGTGTACACGTCGCCCCCTACCCCATGGCACTGCCCTCTAGTCTTTGTAAAACATGGAGCCTTGTTTTTCTTAACTCCAGAACATTGTCAGCAGGAGACCCCCGACTGCTCTATACGGGTCTGTACGACCTATAGGCTTATATCATTATCACTGAGATTAATCCCAATCTGGACCCCTTTTTCGGGGCTCTGTAGTGTTTGCATGGGGGTACAGTGTTAGTTACTGCTCCCGTGCAGTCAGGGTTATAAAATGGGTGGTTTTGGTGGTAGCCCAGGGTCTAAACCTTGCAGGGGGCCCATGGTTACCAGTAGTGGATTGTAATATGGGCAGTTTGGGCGGTAGCCCGGGACCCAAAACTTCTAGGGGGCCCGTGGCCACTAGAAGTGGATTATAACACATGCACTTGGAGTGGTGGCCAGGGGCCCAAGACTTCTAAGGTGCCCATGACCACCAGTAGCGGATTATAACATGTGCAGTTTGGGAGGTAGCCCAGGGCCCAAGACTTTTAGGGGGCCTGTGGACATCAGTACTGGATTATAATATGGGCAGTTTGGGTGGTAGGCCAGGACCCAAGACTTCTAGGGGGCCCATGGCCACCCAAACCACCCCCCAAATTTTATACTGAGAAGGACCTTCACCCATGAAGTCCTCGTAATCTTTCCCTGCTCTCAATACACATGTACACAACAGCCATTTTAGGACTTTTGAAGGTCCTGAAAAGCAGCAGAAGGGACACTTCCTACAACCCCCAAAAAGCTGATTCCAGTACCAGATGTAGGAAGTGATTCCAAGCTTGTAGGGGCTATAATATTCATACATCCCAGGGCCCATGGTGGTTCTAATGGGCCCCTGCTCCTGTGCTTGTCTATGCTTGTACATTGCTCACATTCATGTACGTATGTCCGATCCTCCATGAGCCCTGGTGGTATAAGGCACTGAGTCATTTCAGCTGCCATCTAGTGAACCTGTGTCTTTGACTCTTGTGAATACCCACCTCCAGTACTGCCCCATCATGGGATGTATTTAGGGGTGATAAGGTTATGTGTACACACCTGGTATAATCCACCATCTCCAGCACATCTGTATGCATCCATATATAGTGAGCTCCCTCTAGTGGTGGCAATGAGCAGACTAAAGGAGGATCTTCCAAACATTAATATAATTCAATGTAATATCCCAATTGAGCCCCATTGGGATTCACGGTGCATGGAATTAAGGTTTAGCTTTAAAAACAACTTTTATCCAAATTTCACCCCCTGTAATACAAGGTCGCTGTTTCTAGAAAATAGGAGTAGCCTTGGCTTATAGGTCATAGCCTTATTATGTGTAAACTGGTTATTTATTCACCTGCAACAATGTTTCAGCTCCCAGAGTGACAAATATTCCAAAGTATCTGGGAGAACAATGGAAGGAATGTGATAAGAGAATTTTTCATGGATCGTCACGTGTTCCCGAATATCACCAGAGGTCACACATCATAAGATGTTAAATTAGATAAACTTTCAATATTTTACTTGGAAAGGCGCCAAATTCACATCTTCCAGAGAATTCACATTTATATTATAAATAAGTATTGCCAAAAATACTGCAGCGTGATGATGATATATGGAAGTGATGAGTGTGCAACATCCCACACCGGGGCCTGGAGGCAGCTGGGGACCAGAATACTGGAGTGGCTGGTGGTTTCGGTCTAGGGTGCGCTGATGTCGCGGTGCTTGGTATGGGGACCGGAGGGCTGTCCTACAGCCTGGCAGGTCTCCAGCGGGTGGTGTGTGCAAGAAATAGGGAGAGGCTGATGTACTGGTTCTCCCTGAGGTGTCTGTAGGATATATCCCTAAGTAATGGATGGGGAAGCCCGTGGTGGTAACAGGACGTATCCAAGGATCAGACGGAGGCAACGTTGTGCAAATCAACTTACAGTTCTTTATTAGGCAGCAGGCAACGGCCAAATGATAGAACAGCAGATTCTTTATGCTGGAAGAGTCATGGAGAGCCCGTCCACAGGAAGGTAACACACAGCCTGATAGTAGGTGCAGGTTGGGCTGGTTCAGATGGAACTGAGTCCAAGTGGTGGAAGCTACAGTTCTGGGCTTAAGTCTCCAGACTTGCCCTGGGTGCCAAGCAGTAGGCCTGAGGCACTAGATGTTCCTGGGATTAGCGGCTGTGGCAGCACTGGAGGTGTGGGGCAGGAAGTCCGCTTCGTGCCAGAAGGAGGAGTCCAAGACCTTCCCACCAAGAGCTGTGGCGGGCTCTATTTTTTGCTGCGCCACAGGAGGCGGGGTTCGCGCCCTTCGCGCGTGGGTGGAGCTTGGTGTGTCATCTGGGTTTCCCGCCAGTGAAGGTTTTGGCGGGCTGGAATTACTTGCTGCGCCACAGTTCTCTGAGGTAAAATCTTCAGGCGCGGCAGCGCCGGATGTAGCAGAGCTGACACAGTTCTTTGCAGGATTTAACCTCTTGAGTGCTGGAGCGGAGCTCGACAGCACGTGGCAGCAGTAATACAGTTCAATGTAGAAATATAACACAGTCACTTGGGCCTATACCCGAATGGCAGCAGGGTTAGGCAGTACAATAGTGTCTTAATAAAGTACAGTCTTTAGTGCCAGAATAAGGCACAGAAGTATATATCCTGTTCGTGACGCCACTTGCAACATCCCCCACTGGGGCCTAGCCTTTTCTTGGGGCCTGGAGACAGCCTGAGGCCCGCATACTGAGTGGCTGGCGGTTGCGGCCTAAGCACGCTTGTGTCCGGTGCTGGTAATGGGGAACCTGAGGCTGTTCCTACCGCCTGGCCTGTCTCCAGCAGGGTTGTTGGCAAGAATGATGAGCGAGGCGGCTTAGCGGATTCTCCCTGGGGCAACCCTTTGTGTTCGAGAGTATGATCCTCTGTGTGGTGGACAAGGGTCCCGTGATGTAACAAGCCGGGTACAAGGACCAGACGGAGGCGAGGTTGAACAAAAACACTTACGTTCTTTATGTGAACGACAGGACATCAGCAAACGGGCCTTTAACAGAATGGGTGGAGTACTGAGATGCAGTTGAGGAAGCCACAGAGGTAGATCGCCAAGCCACTGGATGCCGAGGGCAGGCTGGGAGGTAGCTGTGTCCTAATAAGGAAAGACTTCAGCTTTGTCCTGGAGGAGGCTTCAGGTATCACCCTTTAAGGTAGGATGATACACCTTTCCCCACTACTCTTATCTATTATCTAGTAGCTCCACTCTTTCAGAGGCGGGGCTAGGCTCGCCTGCCTGTATGGTATGCTGTCTGATAGACTGGCCTGGGGATCAACCCTTCCTGCTTCTTCTCACTGAGCGAGCTAAAACTAGTCTCTTCTCGTGCCTGCGACCCTCATCATGCCTGGACTGAACCGCTGGAATATTCCTGCCAGGGTTTTGTAACCCCGAGGTCAGGTGGGTGCTGCTCCCCATTACATCTCATCTTACTTTGTGCAGAATGCATACAGTGATTGGACCAGATCTTGCTCATACAAACACTTAACTCTGCCTTGCCAGCAGGATCTACACTTCAATGTCCCCTGTGGATGTAGTGACATGCTGTGGGACGTATGCGCAAGCACTCGCTGTCCTTCGCCTTTGCAATCCGCGGGTGTTGCAGTGGGAGCACAGTTCCCGCTTAGTACATGGACATAGTGACGAGAGACTGCACAGTACACCTTTGTTCTGTCACAGAACCCAATCCAGGAACTGAGTCAGGAGACTCTAATCCAGAGCTGCGCTTCCACCGTTTTGGACACAGCTCCACCTCAAGGCTCCCCGCCTGCCCCTACTATCGGCTGGTCCTTTATTCCTGAGGACCCTCTCCATACCACTCCTTACCAGAATCTGAAATCTATTTGACGGCGACTGCCCTTCCGCCTCCTACCTGTCTGTTCAATAGAACCGTGAGTTCTTGCACAACGTTGCCCTCCGTCTGATCTGGATACGGCTGTCTACCCCCACGAGCTTCCCATCCATTACCCATGATCTATCTATAGCCGCCTCCTCAGGGGTTGCCCCAGGGAGAAACCAGTACATCAGCCTCTCCCTCCATATTTCTTGCACACACCACCTGCTGGAGACCTGCCAGGTTGTAGGACAGCCCTCCGGTCCCCATACCAAGCACCGCCACCACAACGTGCCCAAGGCCACAACTGCCAGCCACTCTGATATTCTGGGGCCCGGCTGCCTCCAGGCCCCAAAAAACAGCTAGACCCCTGGTGGGGGATGTTGCACATGTATCTCATCAGCATGGCCGCCATTCATAGTGTCCCTGTGATACCTCTCCTTTACCAGCCGGCAGCGAGGCTTCATTCATCGGTTTATATAGTCGGTGCAGTAAACACAACGCCTCATGCGAGCACTTACTCACAGAGAACGAGCCTCCCATTGTGTAGGGAGAACGAAAAATATCCCTGATGTAAAGAAAGGAAACAAAAATAGACACATCCAGAGAGGAGGATGAATCGCCGGAGAGGGACAAAGAGCCTTGGAATTTTATGTTTTCATCCTGCTTGTTCTATGCAAATTGTCTTCTTTCTTTGTGTTACAGGAAAACAGGATATACAATTCTCCAAAGCTGAATTACCTTAAAGGGAACCTGTCAGCAGTTATAACAATATACAACTGTACACAGTGGAACACATTTACCAAAGCCTAACTTTCTTTCTAGTGCAAACTGCTTGTACATGAATTTAACCCCTTACCGGCATGTGGGTGTATAGAGAGGGCTCACGGGCTGAGTCCTCTCCATACAGGGTGGGTGTTTGCTGCATATTGCAGCAAACATCAACCAGTAACACCCCCGGTCGGTGCTGGCACCGTTTGTAGCTGTTACCCTGTAAATGCCTCCGGCAAAGCTGCCGGAGGCATTTAAATCCTGATGGCGCTTGGGTGCCGCCATTTTGGATGTGATCACCGCCCCTGTGACCTCATAAAAAGGATAAAAAGTAACACTTAAGCTAACTTGATACCAACAAAAAATACAGCTTATCCTGCAAAAAATAAGCACTAAAACAGCACTGTATACAAAAAAAAATAAAAATGTTATGCATCTTAGAACATAGCGAAGCAAAGACAAACAAATCTGTCACCAAATGAGTTCTATATTCTGTAAAATAAGTCAACCATACAAAGCGATAAATGGGGTAAACCCATAGAATAAAGATAACATGTTATTTTAATAGTATGGTGAATGACCAACTAAAAAAGATAAAATCTCTAAATCAAAATTAAAGATTTTCTTATCCCCACAAGAAAGAGTTAATAAAATCTCCTCATTTAGATATTGACACCCCCCCCCCCCCTAAAATTAAAGTTTCATAAAAATTTTGCAGTGTTCGGGTTGTTGTGTTACTGGTGATTTTGCACCTTCCTCATAATACAATACTGGACAGAATAATGTCATAGGGAAAGAGCAACGGATACAAAAGCCCAAACAGAACCAAAACACATCCTGGAAATCTGAACATAAAACATCTGAAATTGAGGCAAATAGAAAACATGTACAATACAGAGAGAATAATTTACTGACATTTACTGGATATTGAAGTTTAAAACCACCGCAGTATTTCATATATATAAATGGGGCAGTATTATAGTAGTTATATTCTTGTACATAGGGGGCAGTATTATAGTAGTTATATTCTTGTACATAGCGGGCAGGATTATAGTAGTTATATTCTTGTACATAGGGGGCAGTATTATAGTAGTTATATTCTTGTACATAGGGGTCAGTATTATGTAGTTATATTCCTGTCATAGGGGGCATATTATGTAAGTTATATTCTTGTACATAGGGGGCAGTATTATTATTATATTCTTGTACAGTAGGGTCGTATTATGTAGTTATATTCCTGTCAATAGGGGGCAGTATTATATTAGTTATATTCTTGCATAGGGGTCATGTATGTATAGTAGTTATTTCTGTACTAGGGGCAGTATTATAGTAGTTTATTCCGTACAAAGGGGGGCAGTATATAGCCGTTATAGTTCTGGTACATAGGGGGCATAATTATATAGTTATATTACCTTGACATAGAGGTGGGCCAGTATTATAGTAGTTATATTCTTGTACCTAGGGGCGTATTATAGAAGTTATATTCTTGTACATAGAGGGGCAGAATTATAAGTAGTTATATTCTTGTAATGGGGGGCATATTATAGGAGATATATCCTGTACATAGGGGGCAGTATTTAGAGTTTATATCTTGTACATAGGGAGCAGTATATAGTAGTTATGTATGTTCTGTCTAGGGGCAGTATATAGAGTTTTTTCTTGTACATAAGGGGGGCAGTATTATAGTAATAATTCCTGTACATAGGGGGCAGTATTATAGCATTATTTCTGTACATAGGGACAGTATATAGTAGTTTATTCTTGTACATGGGGGCAGTATATAGAGATATTTCCTGTACATAGGGGGCATATTAATAGTAGTTATATTCTTGTACTAGGGGGCAGTATTCTAGTATTATATTCCTGGACATAGGGGGCAGTTTTATAGTAGTTCTAATTCTTGTACAGAGGTGCATATATAGTAAGTTATTATTACTGTACTAGGGGGCAGTATTATATATTAGATCTTGTACCTAGGGGACAGTATGCTAGTAGTTATATTCTTGTACCTAGGGGCCTATATAGTAGTTATATTCGTGTACATGGGGGCAGTATTAATAGTAGTATATATTCGTGACAAAGGCAGTATTATAGTAGTTATGATTCTTGTACATAGGGGGTCAGTTTATATTAGTATATATTCTTGTACATCGGTGGGCAGTTTTAATAGTAGTTTTATATTCCTGTACATAGGGTGCAGATATTATAGCAGTTATATTCTTGGTAGCTAGGGGGCAGTATTATAGGTAGTTATATTCTTGTACATAGGGGGCCGTATTATATGGAGTTATATTCTTGTAACATATGGGAGGGCAGTATATATAGTTATATTCTTGTACATAGGGAGCAGTATTATAGTAGTTATATCCTTGTCCATGGGTGGCCGTATTTTTAGTTTATTCTTGTACTAGGGGGCAGTATTATGTATTTATATTATTTTTACTTAGGGGGCAG
>WNYA01002061.1:36282-48295 GCA_019512145.1 Engystomops pustulosus
TATTACGTGAAATATAACTCTATAATACGGCCTACTTATCTGCCCCCTATGTACCAGAATCTAAGCTACTATATACTGCCCCCTATGTACAGGAATATAACTACTATAATCCTCTTCCTCCCTATGTACAAAATTCACTCTATAATCTGCCCCCGAAGTAAAATATATAATCACTATAAGACTAATACTGGCCCCTAGGTCGCACAGATATAACTAACTATAATAACTGCCCAACCCATGTACACGAATATAACTCTATAATCTGACTAATACTGGGCTCCCTATTTCAAACTTATAACTACTATACTCCTAATACTGCTCCCTATGTACAAGAGATAACTACTATAATACTACTGCCCCCTATGTAAACAGAAGTAATACTATAATACTGCCTACTGCCCCCTAGTACCAAGAATATAACTGTATATAACTACTGCCCCCTATTACAGGAATATCACTACTATTAACCTACTGCCCCCATGTCCAGAATATAACTAAACTAATAGACATAACTGCTACTCTGCCCCCTATGTCCAAGAATATAACTACTATATACTGCCCTTTGTAACAAGAATAAACTACTAAATCCTGCCCCTATTACATAGAATCTCTACTATAATACAGGCCCCCTATTACAAGACTCTACTCTATCAGCCTGTCCCTATTAAAGAAGCTAACTACTTAATCTGCCCCCTATGGTAACGAAATATAACTACTATAATACTGCCCCCTAGGTTAACAGAATATAACTACTATATACTGCCCCTATTACATAATATAACTATATAATACTGCCCCCCTATGTAACAAGAATCTACTAACTATAATACTTCCCCCCTATGTACGGAATAATCTACTCTATAATCCTTGCCCCCCATGTAACAAGAATATAACTCTACTATACATACTGTCCCCTATGTCACGATAGAACTGCTATAATTCACTCCCGCCCCTTGTACAGGAATTAACTACTATACTTACTGCCCCCTTATGTACAAGAATATAACTACTATAATATGCCCGCCTATGTACAGGAACTAAACTACATAATACTGCTCCATTACAAGAATAAACTACTATAATACTCTGACTGCCCCTATTACAGGAATAATCTACTAGAATACTGCCCCCCAGTCCAAGAATATAACTACTATAATTCCTGCCCCCTATGTACCAGAATTAACTTCTATAATACTACTGCCCCCTATTTACAAGAATATACCACTATAATACTGCCCCCTCTGTCCAATAAAATAACTAACTATAATCCTGCCCCCTATGTACAAAGAATCTATACTGCTATATACTGCCCCCTCTGTACAGGAATATAACTACTCAATACTGCTCCCTATGTACAAACTAATATAACTACTATAATACTGACCCCCTAGTACAAGAATTAACTACTATATACTGTCCCCCTATGTACAGGAATTATAACTACTATAAGACTGACCCCTATGTACAAGAATAATCACTCCTATAATACTGGCCCCCGATGTCCAAGAATCACTACTATAATCTGCCCCCTATGTATCCGGAATAATAACTCTATCATACTGCCCCTATGTACAAGAATAGAACTAACTTCATACTACTGCCCCCTAGGTATAAAATATGACTACCGATAATACATGCCCCCTAGTACCAGAATATAACTACTATAAACTGCCCCCTATGTACAAGACTAGAAACTACTATAATACTACTGCCCCCATGTCAAGAATATAACTACTATAATTACTACCTCTTGTGTACAAGAATATCACTACTATATACTGCCCCGAAGGTAACAGGACTATAACTACTATAATACTGCCCCCATTTCCAGGAATATAACTACTAAATACTCGGCCCCCTATGTACAGAATAGAACTACAATAATACTGACCCCTATGTACAGGAATCTAACTATATAATACTGACCCCTAGTAAGGAATATAACGACTATAATACTGCCGCTCTATGTACAAGAATATAACCTACTATCATACTGGCCGTCCCGTTATATCTATGAATACTGCGGTGTTTACACTTTCAATATCCAGTAATGCATTAAATTATGCTCTCTTTAAATTTAAAATTTTGGGTACTGTTTCCTATTTGCCCTCAATTTCAGATGTTTTATGTTCAGATTTCCAGGAGTTGTTTTGGTCGTTTGGGGCTTTTGTAGCCGTTGCTCTTTCCCTGTCTATGACATTAATATTGGTCCAGTATTTGTATTATGCGGAGTGCAAATCACCAGAACACAACCACCCAAACTGCAAATATTAATAACTTGAAACTAATTTGGGGGGGGTGTCACTCTCTAAATGAATGCTATTTTATTCACTCTTTTCTTGTGGGGCTCAGAAAATCTTTAATTTGTTTAGAAGTTTAATCTTTTTTAGTTGGGTCTTCACCCTCCGCTTACAAAATCACATGGTTATCTTTATTCTATGGTTTTACCCCATTTATCGCTTTGTATGGTTACTTTATTTTACAGAATAGAACTCATTTGGTGACAGATTTGTTTGGTCTTTGCTTTTCTCTATTTCTAAAAGATGCATAACATTTTTTATTTTTTTTTTATAACAGTGCGGTTTTAAGTGCTTATTTTTTTTTGAGGATAAGCTGTATTTTTTGTTGGTATCAGTTAGCTTAAGTGGTTTCCTTTTTTATCCTTTTTTATGAGGTCACGGGGCGGTGAGCACATCCAAAATGGCGGCCCCCAGCGCCATCAGGATTTAAATGCGCCTCAGCTTTGCCGGAGGCATTTACAGGGTAACAGCTACAAACGGTGCAAACCGACCGGGGGGTGTTACTGTTGAGATGTTTGTTTGAGGCAATATTCACAACCACCCACCCTGTAGGGAGAGGACTCAGCCCGTGAGAGCCCCTCTCTATAACACCCACATGCCGTAAGGGCGTTTAAATTCCTGTACAGCAGTTTGCACTAAAAGAAAGTTAGGCTTTGGTAAATGTGTTCCACTGTGTACAGTGTTAGTATGGTTATCAACTGCTGACATGTTCCCTTTAAGGTAATTCGCTTTGGAGACTTGTAATATCCCTGTTTTTTCCCTGTAACACAAAGAAAGAAGCCATTTGCATAGAACAAGCAGGATGAAACATCAAATTCCAAGGCTCTTTTCCCTCTCTCCGGCGATCATCCCTCCTTCTGGATGTGTTCTATTTTTTGTGTCCTTTCTTTACATCAGGGATGATTTTCCGTTCTCGCCCTACCAAGGGAGGCTCGTTCTCTGTGCGTAAGTGCTCGCATGAGCTAGTGTTTACTGCACCCGACTATAAACCGATGAATGAAGCCGCGCTGCCGGCTGTAAAGAAGAGTATCACCAGTGACAAACTCATGATTGCGGCCATGCTGATGAGATACCATTGCCCCATCCCGCACCATGGGTCTAACGTTTTTGGGGCCTGGAGTACAGCCTGGCCCCAGATCTCAGAAGTGGCTGGCAGTTTCTGGCCTTGGCACGTGTGTGGTGGCGGTGCTTGGTAGGGGGACCGGAGGCGGTCCTATCATACACTGGCAGGTTCGCACATGGTGGTGTGTGTCAAGCATAGGAGTGAGAGGCTATGTACTGGTTTTCTTCTTCTCCCCTGGGCAAACCCCTGAGGAGTCTGTCTAGATAGATCCCTGGGTATGGATGGGAAGCTCGTGGTTGTAGACACCCGTAGCCGGGATCAGACTGAGGCAACGTTGTGGCAAATAACTCACGGTCATTATTTGAATCAACAGTAGGGAGCGACGGGCCAGAGCATCAAATAGATTCAGATTCCTAGGTACTGGAGTGGTCTGGAGATGGGGTCCTCAGGAATAAAGGACCCCTGATGTAGAGGTGCAGGCGGGAGAATGAGGTGGAGCTGTGGTCCAAACTGTGGAAGCTGCATCCTCTGGATTAGAGTCTTCCTGACTCCGTTCCTGGATTGGATTCTGTACATCACTAACGTTGTACTGTGCCCTGGCTCTCTGTTCTATGTCCAGGTACTAAGCGAACTGTGCTCCCACTTGCACAAACCCTCCGCCGATGCAAGGCCGAAGGAGTGCTTGCGAATAACTTTCCCACAACCCATTTCACTCATCACACAGGGACATTGCAGTGGTAATCACTGCCCTGGTCAAGGCAGGCATTAATTTTTTTGTATGATGCAAATCTGTCGTCCAATCCCTTGTATCATTCCTGTTCTGCCCATTTAGCTGAGTGTAATTGGAGGACAGCCACCACCATGACCTAGGGCCTCCAAACCCCTGGCCAGAATATTCCAGGGTTCAGTTTTCCATGCAGACCTGAGGGTCCTGCAGACCCTAGAAGATACTAGTTTTAGCCTATCTCAGCTGAGAAGACGCAACTGGTTATCCCAGTCCGACTCTATTCAGCCAGCATACAATACCAGAGTCAGGAAGAGCCCTAACCCCTGCCTCTGAGATGAGCTATAGATAAGAGTAGAGGAAAGGGGTATCATCCCTACCTTTCAAGGGTGATACCTGAAGCACTCCATGACAATCTGAAGCTCCTATTAGGACACAGCTCCTCCCGCCTGCCCTCGGCTCCAGGCGCGTCTACCTCCTTGGCTTCCTCCAACTGCATCTCAGTACTTACTCCACCATTCTGTTAAAGGCCCGTTGCTTGATGTTCCTGTTCCGATTTTCCAATAAAGATGTCGTGTTTCTTGTTCACCTCTCTGCCTCCGTCTGGTCCCTGCTACTTCGCTGTTACCATCACGGACTCCCCCTGTCCCCCACACAGAGACTCCTACTCGAGACCACAAGGGTTGCCCCAGGGAGATCCGCTATAGCAAGCCTCTCCCTCATCATTTCTTGCCAACAAACCACCCTGCTTGGAACCTGCAGGCTTTAGGACATCCCTCCGGTTGCCCCATACCACGCACCGTGAAACAAGCGTGCTTATGCGCAACCGCCAGCCACTCAGTAACTGTCGTGCTCAGGCTGTCCTCCAGCCCCAGACAGGTCGGCCCCTGGGGGGGGATGTTGCAAGTGGCGTCCCAACAGGAATCTACTTCTGTGCCGTACTTGGCATCTAACAAGACTGTACGTTTATATTAAGACAAAATTGTACTGCCTACCCGGCTGCCATTCGGGTAGAGGCCCAAGTAGATTTTGTGTGTTTCACATTGAACTGTATACTATTACTTGCTGCCAACGTGCTGCGAGCTCCGCTCCACACTCAAGAGGTTTTAAATCCTGCCAAGAACTTTGTTACTCTGCTACACACATCCGGTGCTGCCGCACCTGAAATAGTTTTACCTCAGAGACTGTGGGCGCAGCCAGTAATTTCCACCCGCCAAAACCTTCACTGGCGGAAACCCCATATGCACACTCAAGCTCCACCCACGCGCAAAGTGGGCACGACCCCGCCTTCCTGTGGCCGCCGGAACAATTATAGCCCGCCACAGCTCTTGGCGGGAAGGGCTTGGACTCCTCCCTCTGGCACAGCGGACTTTCCTGCCCCCCTCAACAAATGGCAGAACTCGTGTGGATCTTGGACAGTTGAGTTCATCACCTTGTGGTCCTCGGCCATTCCCTTCCGTGAGCAACCGAGTTCTTGAGGTTTCTGAGCCATGGTTGTGGTCTCCCCCAGCAGCAGCCGTCCCGGAAGGCCCCTTCGCTGGCACCGCTACATCGTGGACTACCGAGCCTTCGTCACCAGGACGTACTACTCCAGACGGTGACGGAGCGCCAATACCACCCGTCGGTTCCTAGTGCTCTCTCTCCCGGCTACCATGCTGGTGCCTCGGGGCCCCACGTGGTGGCGCCACGTGGGGAGCCCCACTCCGTCGAGCCAGCGCCTGGGCCTACTTGCCTGGCTTGCCTTGCAACTCACCGAGGCCCTAACTACTTACGCCTGCTACTCCTGCCGACCAACCTGCCCGCCCCGCTGTGGTGGTTCCCGCTACTTAGTTCCCGCTCTCCCGGCTGCCCCTGCTCCAGTTTCCGCACCCTGCCCACAAGCTGTGAGATCCGAGCCTACACCGGAGCGACCTTCCCCAGCACCGGCAACCATCCTCAGCCTCGAGGCCGATGTGAGGCCCTCCCCGGCAACTCTCGACAGGAACCGCTAGAACCATCGTGCGGAGCTGTATTAGGAACGAACGGTGTGCCGAGTCTCCGAACACCTCTCCTCTTCTTCCTCGGCTGTGAGTCCCAAGGGCGGTGACCCACGTGCATTCTCATCCACGGTGATCTGAGTACGGGCCCCATGGCATTCATGGGCCGGCATGATCCAGGGCAGCACCCCACCGTCTCCCCCGGCTGTGAGCGTTGCCAATCTATATCCGCTTCTTCCGTGGGAAAGAGGATAAAAAAATAAAACCCGGTTGTGAGGAAAAACCAATATGTACACAGATAAAGGCCCACTAGATCCATCAATTCTCACCAACCAATGCCAAGAAGATTACCCAGTATGGGGACGACCCGGCCCCAGAAGAAATCGAGCAGGATGAGCCCCGCGCGCTGCCAAAAGCAAAACGATCCCGTATAATATTTCTATCAATAAAACTTGTCTGACCCCTCCGTGGTCCCTGCTCTGTTGCGCCCCCGGCTGGAACAGTCGACAACCCCGGGTGACAGAGCCCCCCGCCTGAATTTCAGAGATCTGCTGCGCCTGCAGTCGCTCAGCTGCCACCGGGTGTCCCAGCCGGCTCCTACCCCACCGCGGAGAATGCACAGATTCCCTCTGACTTTGGATCCTGCCCCTGCCTGAACCGCGAGATGCATCTATCTGATTACCCCTGATGGGCTTAGCCCCTCTTCAGGTACTGTGCATATTGTAAATATTTATTTCTGTCCCCAACCCTATATAGCCAAAACTGTCCTGACTTCTTACCCTTTTTATCTCAGTCAAGAGATTTTTCCTCCACTGTCATGTGATAATGAATAGCACCCTTCCCTGCCCACAGGCAGAGATTCCTACAAGGACTCTGTCCTCTACCTAGAGGAGGACCCTTGGCTCCTTTATTTGCCATCACTTTTCCCCACATCAAGAGCTGTACCCAGGATTACTTTTGCTATTAAAGACCTTCTGTAAGAGCTTTTGCCAACTCCAAGAACCGTTCTAGCTACTTTATGACTTAGTATATTGCACTTAATTGCCTTCCTTTAGGTATGACATTCTGCATGGCCTATTATGGCCTTTTCCTTTTCAGGTAAAGAGACAATTTATCTGCTACCCGTGTAGCCTACCTTTGTAACGTTTGTAACGTTCAAGATGTGTACCCATGGGCTCCTAGCCCATGTGATTATGCCAGTAGTTTGCACTAACTTTTGACAGGCTCCTGTGTAAGTGTGGCTGTGGTCGACGTCCTCTGATGTCAAACCCGACCGCTACCTTATCCCTCAAACCGATGTTTGCACGTGGGGGACGTCCGTAACTGCGGGTCCTTCGGGGACCGGGGGTGGTTACAGAGATGCACCTGGATGCCACTCATACAAGGTAAGAATGTTAAGTCTGCAGGTACTTTTACATTGTACAATGTCTTATTGGGTGGCACATATGGCCATGTAATGCATATATACACACACTATATATTTGTCCGCCAGGGAAGAAGTGTTGACATAACAAATATAGGCCCTTGTTGCAAAGGAGTGGATTACAGTAATGACACCACACCTTCCTACTGTAACAGTTTCGGTTTTTAATGGCGGTTTTAGCGACCAACTGGCATTCTTTTCGCAGTTACCATGTCCGTGTCTTGTCCGCCACCAACCCAGGGTTCCTGTCCCCAGGATCATGGTCGGTTTTGTCCCTACAGATCCTATAGCCTACACTTCCCGAAGTGCCCCCCTTATCTACCTATTCGCCCCCAACCATCTGTAGTCCGAGCCGAGTGCGGCTCTTTCATGCCCCGGAGGTCTGCACAGAACCCTCGCCGATGCAAGGCGAAGGATGCTTGCGAATACATCCACAGCAATGTCCTACTCACACAGGGGACATTGGCATGGTAGTCCTGCCTGCAAGTGCAGGAATTAAGTGTTCTGTATGATGCAAGATCTGTCGTCCATCACTTTTATTTCATTCTGCCCAATGTAAGCTGATATGTAATTGGAGCGCCAGCCACCACCTACCTAGGGGCTACAAAACCCCTGGCCAGGAATATTCCATGGTTCAGTTCCGGCAGACCTGAGGTCTGCAGGACACTAGAAGAGACTATTTTTAGCCTAGCTCCGATGAGAAAAGCAGACTGGGTTATATCCAGTCCAGACTCTCTTCGCCGCATACCAACCAGATCATAAAGAGCCTAGCCCCTCCTCTGAGAGTGGAGCTAATAGATAAGAGTAGTGCGGAAGGGTTATCATCCTACCTTCAGGTGATATACCTGAGCCACTCATAGGGGGCAGTATTATAGTAGTTATATTCTTGTACATAGGGGGCAGTATTATAGTATTTATATTCTTGTACATAGGGGGCAGTATTATCAATACCTTGAGTGATGTACAGTATTTAGTAATTTTACCACAGTTCTCTATGTATAAATCTGAGCACAGTATAAAGTGTAGCGCAGTCACCAGTGGAGCAGGTTGGCCTCATGTATAACGTTCCCTCCGGCTGGTGTAGATGGTCCTGGATATTATATACATCTGGCAGTGACTGAAAAGCACAACCCAATCAGTGGTGATTAATGGATTCTGTGTCCTCCAGATGTAGCAGCTCGGATGAGGCTGCAGAAGATGCGGGAAACACTTCACCATCAGAAATAGCAAAAAATCTCTGAATTTACAATCCTTAATGTTTTTAATAGTGAAACGTGTTTCATTCGTAATCTTTATAATAATAATGATAATGTGGCTGATCTAGAGTCAGTCTCGTTGTATTCGTGGAACAGTTTAAGTCGCCGTCTCTATGAGTCTCTCATCAGGTTTCAGCTCCTATGTGACATAACATATAAGGATCTACAGTGGAGTTATATATGTGCTGCCATGTGCAGACATCTGGAGACCGTCAGGCAAACAATCCTGGGTTCTACATCCCATCTCAGACCCTCTACACTAAAATCTAGGGGAATGAAGGAGACATCTCAACCACCAATATCCTTAGGCTTTATAAATACATAGGATAGTTGAGATGCTGTATGATGAATATCTATATGAAGTAAAGTGAAGTTTTCCTGTCCAGTACCACTAATGCAGGACCTGGGGGTCCAACTATTTCAGGGGCTCACTGGTTGCTAAGGGGAGGACATCTCACAAAAGTAAAATACATGACCTTAAAGGTAATGTCCTATGGAACTTTTACAGATTGTAGGATTCGTTGGCCATATCTCTCCTACATCTAGAGGGCCTTGGAAACGGACACATTTTGTAACACAACCCGTCCAGCGGGCCGTTACATGTTCAGCAGACTGCATTTATTTGGGGCATCAATTCTGGGGAATATATTAGTGATTAGTGATATATACGTTCAGCAGATGACATTGGAGGCAATGGGGGTCGGATGCAACATAATTGTATCCCTCCCCCAAACTCTGCTGAGTGTACTCTCAGGAGATTCCTAGTAATATCATTATTAGAGATGAGCGAGTATACTCGTCCGAGCTTGATGCTCGTTCGAGTATTAAGGTACTCGAAACGGCTCGTTGCTCGGACGAGTATTTCCCCTGCTCGAGATCGAGCATTTAATTAAAAAAACACAGTGAAGAACAATGAAGAATAGAATAAAAACAGTGAACACAGGATCATTTAATTGAAAAAGACAGTGAAGAATAGATTACAGATGTTCGGCACATTTGCTTACTTGTCATTTACACCCGTTTTCCTATGATAAATAGTAGTTTAGAATTGCAGTAAAGAAAATGATCAGATAACCCGGCACATAGCGGGGCTGGTGGGGGTTGGGGGCTCTATAAATAAGACGTGTGATTATCATCAGTGCTGAATCGGTAAATCTATGAGACCTGCTGGAATATTTCTGTAATATATGATATTTCCCGGCTGCAATCTTTTAATAAATGTTCAGACACTTCTGCCTCTGCTGCAGCAGAGTAAATCTTCCCGGAGCAGATTTCGCCCATATTCCACAAAAACCCGATAAATCTCCCCATGTGAACCCGACCCGTGACTGATGTTGCACTTTGCACAGCCGACAACCCTGTTTATTCGTATTTGCCATAAGTCGCCTTGATCTGCGGCGCACATGGAAATGAAATTATGCAGAGTTTACCGATAGAATGAAATCTATCGCCCCGGCCCAAAACTGATGAAAAAGAAAGGGTTTTGTTTATCGCACATAATCCACCGTCACAGACGGCTCCGGGAAGAGAAGAAGAGGAGGAAAGTTCATCTCTCTGGAGCAGATTGACACAAAGGTCACGGATGGACTCTTAAAAGGGCACGAAACCTAAGACTATGGCTAAATGTGATCTATTGTTCCCTGTTATCAGCCAGGTCAGGCTTGGAGGGGTCAGTTATGGTATCAGACAACAGAGCCCCACCGTTTCTGGCAGTTTTGATCATAATCAAGTGCCTATAATGTCTCACCACCCTTCCCGGGACATGAGGATCAGGAAAGTTGGGATAATTCTATTCAACTGAAAACATAAGCCATGACCAGAAGACCTTCTTTAGAAGATTGGGGCAGATTTACTTACCCGGTCCATTCGCGATCCTGCGGCGCGTTCTCTGCACTGGATTCAGGTCCGGACGGGATTTATTAAGGCAGTTCCTCCGACGACCACCAGGTGGCGCTGCTGCGCTGAAGTTCCCTGGAACTTACTGGAGTACACCGAGTCGGGCTGAGTGAAGGTAAGTGCAAGCTCCGCGACACATTTTTTTTAAAAAATGCGGCGGTTTTTCCGAATCCGTCGGGTTTTTGTTCGGCCACGCCCCCCCGATTTCCGTCGCGTGCATGCCAGCGCCGACGGCCACAATCCGATCGCGTGCGGCAAAATCCCGGGACAATTCAGGGGAAATCGGCGCAAATCGGAAATATTCGGGTAACACGTCGGGAAAACGTGAATCGGGCCCTTAGTAAATGACCCCCATTATCTCTTAAAAAATCAAGAAGGGTCTTCACAGAAAACTTTCTTCAGGAAATTCTTTCCAGAAGACACTCTACTGAAAACTCAGCACAAGATTTACTCCAGAGGTCTCTCACCAGAAGACTCTATCCAAAAAAACTATCCTTAGCCCAGAAGACTGTTTTTCTACTACCCTCTAGAAAAGTCTTTCTGTAGGTTCCTCTCCAGGAAACTCTTTCCAGAAGGCTCTCTCCAGAAGACTCTCTCTTGAAGACTCTCCTCAGAAGACTCTTTCCAGGAAACTGTTTAAGGGTACATTCACACGCGGTATGCCCGGATCGGTGCCACACATGTATCTGCGCCGCGCCGCTATTGCCGTCTATGGGGACATACATGCGTACTCTATTATATTATCTGTATGTTGTCTGGCACCAGTGTCGGACTGGCTCACCAGAGCTCCAGAGGATCAGTTGGTGGGCCCAGGCTATATCCTGTTTTGGACCCCAGAGATACAACAGTAGACGATCTAATGTGTAGGCTGATAGGGCCTATTCCCTGGGAGATGATGAGGGGTGGCCCCACAGAATAATTTTATCTGCTGGGCCACAGAAACCTCAGTCCGACACCTGGACCGGCTCTCTCATATTGGCTCAATGGTCAGGACTAATATCTCAGCTCTATGTTTAGTATTAAAGGAAATCTACCACCAGGATGAAGGATTGTAAACCAAGCACAGTGACATACTGGTGTGTGCATGCTCTGACAGGATCTGTTCTTCTTTAAGCTTCTTATGCCCTTGTTTTAAAGAAAAAAAAAGATTTAAAATTATGCAAATGAACCTAAGGGGCTCCAGGCTCCATTAACACCTATGGAACCTGGAGCCCCATAGACTCATTTGCATGCTTTTTTCAACCAGGGCATAAAAAGCTAAGTGAAGAGCAGATCCTGGCAGAGGATGCACACACCACTATATTAGTGTGCTTGGTTTACAATCCTTAATCCTGGTGGTAGATGTCCTTTAAGTCTATGTGATATTCCTAAATAT
>WNYA01002062.1:0-50347 GCA_019512145.1 Engystomops pustulosus
TTAGTAGTATTAATAGAATTCTTATGATCCCAGCAGGAACGGAGAGCGGTGTCAGGTGAGTGCGAGCCCCAGCCGGGGAGTACATTGCACTATATGTACAGTGTTTGTGCTGTGTATAGTAAATGTGCTGTGTGTAGTGTGTGTGCTGTGTATAGTGTGTGTAGTGTTTGTGCTATGTGTAGTGTATGTGCTATGTGTAGTGTGTGTGTTTTGTGGTGTGTGTATGCTGTGTATAGTGTGTGTAGTGTTTGTGCTGTGTATAGTGTATGTGCTATGTATAGACTGTGTGTAGTGTGTGTGTAGTGTGGTGTAGTGTGTGTGCTGTGTATGTGATGTGTGTAGTGTGTGTAGTGTTTGTGATGTGTGTAGTGTTTGTGCTGTGTGTAGTGTGTGTGCTGTGTATAATGTGTGTTCTGTGTGTTGTGTGTGTCCTGTGTGTAGTGTGTGTGCTGTGTATGTGCTGTGTGTAGTGTGTGTGCTGTGTATGGTGTGTGTTCTGTGTGTTGTGTGTGTCCTGTGTGTAGTGTGTGATCTGTGTGTGTGTGTGTGTAGTATTTGTCCTGTGTGTAGTGTGTGGGCTGTGTATATTGTGTGTGTGTGTGGTGTGTATAGTGTGTGTGCTGTGTATAGTGTGTGTTCTGTGTGTCCTGTGTGTAGTGTGTTATCTGTGTGTAGTGTGTGATCTGTGTGTAGTGTGTAGTATTTGTCCTGTGTATAGTGTGTGGGCTGTGTATAGTGTGTGTGCTGTGTGTAGTGTGTGTGCTGTGTGGTGTATGTATGCTGTGTGTAGTGTGTGTGCAGTGTGTAGTGTGTGTGCTGTGTATAGTGTTTGTGTTGTGTGTAATGTATGTGCTGTGTGTAGTGTGTGTGCTGTGTATAGTGTGTGTGCTGTGTGTAGTGTGTGTGCTGTGTGTAGTGTGTGTGCTGTGTGTAGTGTGTATAGTGTTTGTGCTGTGTGTAATGAATGTGTCCTGTGTGTAGTGTATGTGCTATGTGTAGTGTGTGTGCTATGTGTAGAGTGTGTGTATGCTGTGTGTAGTGTGTGCGCTGTGCATAGTGTGTGTAGTGTTTGTGCTGTGTATAGTGTATGTGCTATGTGTAGACTGTGTCCTGTGTGTAGTGTGTGTGTAGTGTGTGTGCTGTGTATGTGATGTGTGTAGTGTGTGTGCTGTGTATGTGATGTGTGTAGTGTGTGTGTGTGTGTGGTGTGTAGTGTTTGTGCTGTGTGTGTGGTGTGTGTAGTGTGTGTGCTGTGTATAGTGTGTGTTCTGTTTGTTGTGTGTGTCCTGTGTGTAGTGTGTGTGCTGTGTATGTGCTGTGTGTAGTGTGTGTCCTGTGTGTGTGCTGTGTGTAGTGTGTGTGCTGTGTGTAGTGTGTGTGCTTTGTGTAATGTGTTTGTTGTGTGTAGTATATGTGTGTGCTGTATGTAGTGTGTGTCAGGTGTATGTGTGCTGTTTGTAGTGAGTGTGCGGGGTATGTGTGCTGTGTGTAGTGTGTGTGCTGTGTGTAGTGAGTGTGCGGAGTGTGTGTTGTGTGTAGTGTGTGTGTGTAGTGAGTGTGCTGAGTGTGTGTGTGTGTGATGTGAGTGTGCTTTGTATATTGTGTGTGTGAAGTGTATAGTGTGTGTGTGTTGTGTGTTGTGAGTGTACGGTGTGTGTGTGTGTACTATGTATAGTGTGTGTACTATGTATAGCGTGTGTGTGTTGTGTGTGCTGTGTATCGTGTTTTTGTGTGCTGTGTATAGGGTGTGTGTTGTGTGTAGTGTGTGCTGTGTATAGTGTGTGTGCTGTGTATAGTGTGAAGTGTATGTGCTGTGTGTAGTGTGTGTCCTGTATGTAGTGTGTGTACTGTGATCTTTCTCACTATGAGAATGGCAGGATATGGCAGAAAATACAGAAAAGTATCCATTAACATGACTTTGATGGAGGCTAATTATAAGGTTCTTATGCTTGGTACATGGTCCCTGCACATATAGCACAGGCAGTTCCTACATATTCCCCACTACGCTTCAGAGGTTGTGGGTGTTGGGGCACCAATCTTCATATTTGGTGGGACTGCCCTATGATTCACAGATACTGGAGACAAGTTTATCATATGCTCTATTTGATCACCATGATAAATCTGCCCCTATCACCAAATAAAGCTTTGTTGAATATTCAATGAGGGAGGCCATAGTGATCTTAATTCCAAAGAAAAACAAGAACTCACTGGACTGTGACTCATATAGACCAATTTCATTACTTAACACGGACATAAAGATCCTTGCGAAAATAATGGCTCTCAGGCTACAAAAAGTGATAGGCTGTTTATGAATGTGCAAATGAGAGAACCGGGGGAAGACCATTCAATCCTGTCTTTGGACGTTTCCAAGCCCTTTGACAGGGTGGAGTGGTTGTTCTTATAGGCCGTGATGGATAGGTTCAGCTTTGGTAGGGAATTTTTATCCTGGGAAAAATTATTATATAGCGAACCCACAGCAAGAATTGATGTCAATGGGAAATGGTCAGAACAGGTAAAATTAGGGAGGGGTACAAGACAGGGGTGTCCTCTCTCCCCTATGTTGTTTAATTTATTTTTAGAGCCACTGGCCGCGATCATCAGGGAAGAGAGTAGTATAATTGGTTTTGGGGTTGGTGGTGTACCTGATAATATTATACTGTACGCAGACGATATTTTGCTATGCTTAAAAAACTTAGAAACATCAATACCCAAAGTTATGCAGGTTGTTCAGGACTTTGGAGGGAAATCTGGACTGTAAATCAACTGGGGGAAAATGGTTCTGATACCCTTGGAACATGATAAAATCTCAAACAGAGATGGAATACCTCGGGCTTAAAATTACATCAAAGCTAGAGGATTATGTGACACTAAATTTGGCCTTGGTTATTAACCCCTTAACGCTCTGCGCCGTAGCTCTACGGCGCAGAGGTATAAGGGATGTATGAAGAGGGCTCACGGGCTGAGTCCTCTTCATACAGAGGTGGGGGTTTTTGCATTTTGCACAAAACCCCCACCGCTAATAACCGCGGTCGGTGCTTGCACCGATCGCGGCTATTAACCCTCTAAACGCGCGCAGGCGCCGCCATCTTTTTTTCGATCACCACGCCCCCGAACGTCATCGGGGGGCGGCGATCGGTTAACATGGTAGCCTCGGGTCTTCTTTTGACACAAGGCTACATGGTTTATGCAGGTTCGTTACAATGAGCCAGTGGCTCATTGTAATGTATGGCCTGCAAAAATGCCATATATTGCAATACTGTAGTATTGCAGTATATGGTAGGAGCGATCTGACCATCTAGGGTTAATGTACCCTAGATGGTCTAAAAAATTGTTAAAAAAAAAAAAAAAAAAAAAAAAGTTTAAAAAATAAAAAAAATTAATAAAATATTAAAAGTTCAAATCACCCCCTTTCCCTAGAACGGATATAAAACATAACAAACAGTAAAAATCACAGACATATTAGGTATCACCGCGTCCCAAAATGCCAGATCTATCAAAATATAAAAACGGTTACGGCCGGCGGTGACCTCCGTGGCGGGAAATGGCGCCCAAATGTCCGAAATGCGACTTTTACACCTTTTTACATAACATAAAAAATGAAATACAAAATGATCAAAATGTCGCACAGACCTCAACATGGTAGCAATGAAAACGTCGCCTCATTTCGCAAAAAATGACCCCTCACACATCTCCGTGCGCCAAAGTATGAAAAAGTTATTAGCGTCAGAAGATGGCAAAAATTTTTTTTTCTTTTTTGTACACATTCGTTTAATTTTTGAAAATGTATTAAAACACAATAAAACCTATATAAATTTGGTATCACCGTGATCGCACCGAATCAGAGAATAAAGTAGGCATGTTATTTGGAGTGAAGAGTGAAAGTCATAAAAACTGAGCCCACAAGAACGTGACGCACGTGCGTTTTTTTTCAATTTTTCCACATTTGGAATTTTTTTTCAGCTTCGCAGTACAAGACATGTTAAAATAAATAACATCATGGGAAAGTAAAATTTGTTACGCACAAAATAAGCCCTCACACAGGTCTGTACACGTAAAAATGAAAAAGTTATGGATTTTTGAAGTTGGAGAGCGAGAAATCAGCCGAAAAACCCTGCGTCCTTAAGGGGTTAATAAATTGAGGGGGAAAGTGTCAATATGGACTAAATTACCACTGTCCAGAGCTGACAGGGTAGGCCTACTTAAAATGATAATACTCCTGCAATTGTTGTATGTACTGTCAGCCTCTCCAGTATAGATTCATGATAAATTTTTTCGGTTAATAGAGCGGCTTCTAAATGAGTTAATTTGGGGGCGGAAACATGTTAGGATCAAACTAGACTCTTTGTATAAGAAATATAATGAAGGAGGTCTTTCCATTCCCAATTTTAAACTATATTTTTTGGCGTCGAGAATATGTTTTTTGATTAGGTTGAAAGACTCAGGGATGATGAACAGTTTAAGGGATAAGGTAAAGGGACATGATCAGTGGATGGACATCATGGAGTCAGGTCAACTTGGAATAGGTAGCTTGAAAAAGATACCAATGTGTAATATGATTAACGAGACATGGAAAGCACTTAGACAAATAGGAAAAATAGAGGGGGGAATAGAAAGCACACCACTTTGGTACAATATTCACATTAACGAATTTTGGAAAATGAAGGAAGGCGGACACAACTGGTGCACACTGGGCATCACGAGGGTCTCGCACATGATTAAAAACGGTAAATTAATCCCTTTCCCGGAATTGAAAAGGACATACAGGGTCGGTAATAAATATTATTTTCCCTATATGCAGATTAATGACGCATTTAGGGGATCTAAGAACAAAACACGATTTTTAGTGGAAAAAGACACATTGATAGATAAAATTTAGACACACTGGAAAGGTAGATACACTATATCTAGAATTTATAATATATTACACGTAGAGAACTCACAACATAACTTTCGATGATTAATATGAACCACAGGATGGTATACTTTAACTACCTACAACGAGTATACTATACTCCCCGGAAAATAGCGAGGATGGGCAAACACGCACGATCGTCCTGCTGGAGATGTGGGACAAATGAAGCGGGGTTTTACCATGTGGTATGGAGCTGCCCAAAGATTAGGAGCTTTTGGGAAGGGGTCCATCATAGAATGGAAACATTAATGGGCACATAAACGAGCAGACTGGTCCTCAATGTGCTCAGCTGTGACCAGCGTCCAGGCTTGAGGAAATCTCATATTGTAACTATAGGCAGAATCTCTTTATTAGCCAAAGTTCTTATAGCAAAACATTGGAAGAACACACGGCCGCCAACATTACAGCAGTGGGAGACACTCTGTAGAAAAGTCGAAAAGTATGAGAAAGTATATTACATGCGCAATGGTACCTTGAACGAATGGGAAAATATTTGGGTAACTAAATAGAGGTGAGGCCTATAGCATTGAGTGGCTGCTTATGGAATTTTTTTTTTTCTTCTCCTCCTTCCGGTTACGGGGTGGTGGGTGTCAAAAGGGGCGGGGGTCGGGATTACAGGGAAAAATAAATAAATAAATGAGTAAAGAGTAAGTTTGGATATAATAATATTGAACATTGCATCACAACAGATTTGATTTTGTAGAAGGCAACTGGAAGTAATGCAAGATTCAACATTGTTTATTATGTACATATTCCAAAACAGCTAATATATTTTTGTATATTGTATATTGCAGATCATGTATTATTAATATACTTTGCCAAAATGTAATGTACTGTATGATGCAGAGTTATAACAGTTGTGTTGTGATATAATGCATTATGAAAAATAAATTTATTATTAAAAAAAAAAAGCTTTGTTGAATAAAAAGATTCCTGATATTACTGTTCATTCAAGGACATTTGTGCCCTTTTTCTTTCTTGCAGCCAAGATAGCCATTGCCACTTCCTGGCAGAAATCTGCCGTACCACTAGACCTGATTACATCTAAGCTAATGTGGATTATGGTGAATGATATGCTCCAATGTCTTGTTAGCCATAAGGAAAATTACATTTTCATAATTTCACTTAGTTTTTACCCGCATGAAACACTCAAAGGGTTAACAACAATTTCAAAGGTTGTTTTTAACATTTTGAGGGGTGCAGTTTCTAAAATGGTATAATTTGGGTGGGAATTCTAACATATAGGCCTTATAAAGTCACCTCTAGCTAAATTGAACCATCCAAAAATAAATTTTGCCAAGATCTGAAAAATCAAACCTAAAGTTTTCTCCTAATATCCGGGAAATAAAACTTTCCCAAAAGTAGAGAATTTGAAACTTGGAAAACAAGTTTTTTCCAAATTTTAGCATAAATAAAATGACACCTTACACAGTTTACACTAAAGTATGAAATATATTTTGGCCTCAGAATTCAGCAAGATAAGAATTCATTTTTCTACAAAATTTTAGATTTTTTTTTTACATTTACTGAGACATAATAAAATCTATATAAATTCGGTGCCTCCGTGATCCTACCGATCCAAAAAATAAAACGGAGCACATTTGGAGCGCACACTGCAAACTGTAAAAACAAGGCCCAAAAGAAGAAGAGGGGGGGGGGTCATTTTCTGTTAACCCATTATTACTTCTAGGGTTAAATTAATATATTATTGAAAAAAATTCTACATTTCACTTTTATGTTGTTTTAATTCTTGTGAAACACTGTGGCGATAGGAAAGGTCACTAGAATTCCTTGCCGTGTTTTGACTCCAAAATGTGGTCCCTTGTTGGGGTTTTCTACTGTTACTCATACTCCTGTGTCACACATCTAAACCCATATCTGGATCAGATTGAATGGTACGGGCGGTTTATAGATGACCAGCTGTTTATCTGGAAAGGTCCACAAGAAAATGTAGCACATTTTGTAGATTACATGAATTCAAATACTATGAATCTCAAGTTTACTTTCTCCCTTCAAAAAAGGCAAATTCATTTTCTGGACATAGTTTTAACAAGCAGGGATGTAGTACATATCTCTCCTTATGTTAAATCCACAGCTACTAACTCCATTCTGAGAGTAGACTCATGTCATAAAAAATCAGTAACCAAAAACATACCTGTTGGTGAGCTGATCAGAGCAAAAAGAAATTGTTCGGATGGACTCACCTACAGGAAGGAACAGGATAAAACATGTAAAAATCTAAAAAACAGAAAATATCCTGCTTGGATCTTGCAGAGAGCTAGTAAGATAGTATCTGATATCCCCAGAGCGGACCTTTTCCATAAGGACAAACAACAATCAGCAACAATGCCAGTACGTAAGATGAATAAGAAATTCTCGATTGTCTTTTCTACAAAATATAGTCCCCAATTTCATAAAGTGCCAAAAATAATTAAAAAACATATTCCTATCTTGCAAACTGATACCATCCTGGACAAACACATTAAAAACGAGAATAAGACATTTGTCATCTATCTATCTCCTATCTATCTATGTATCTCCTATCTATCTATCTATCTCATATCTATCTATCTATCTCATATCTATCTATCTATCTATCTATCTCATATCTATCTTTCTATCTCATATCTATCTATCTATCTATCTATCTATCTTTTATATCTATCTTTCTATCTATCTCATATCTATCTATCTATCTCATATCTATCTATCTCCTATCTATCTATCTATCTATCTATCTATCTTTCATATCTATCTTTCTATCTCATATCTATCCATCTATCTCCTATCTATCTATCTATCTATCTATCTCATATCTATCTATCTCCTAATCTATCTATCTATCTATCTATTATCTATCTATCTCCTATTGTTAAATAATATACTAATCTTTAAAATACTAATCATATAGATTGAGTGAAAGATCAGGACCATATATGGCCAGTACTTGAGTTGTATGAACATTCTTGATGTATACAATGGAAGGAAACAACCCCCAACCACATCCATATGACAAGTTAGCCTTTACCATATAAGGGTCCCTGTAGGTCCACTGGTCTTAGAGTAAGGGTCCTAGGAATGTTACCATATATGGTTGTGAACAAGGCCAATGGATGAATTTGACTTACAATGCAAGTCTATGGGAGTTTAGGGTTTAAAAAGGGTCCTATTCAAGGGGTCTGGGGGGAGCTTTACCTTGCACACACTGAGCTCTCTTCACACATCACACACACATTCTTGTATTTTGGGAAACTATTTTATTTTGCTTTTGAATTTCTTATTGTCTCTTATTTTTGCTGTGTTATTTTATCCCTTTAAATACTTTGTAATATTTTTCCTCTTTTGGTGCTAATTAAACCATTTTTATTCAACTTAAACTCTTATATTTTATCTGAGCTCACTCTCTGCATTTCTTGTCAAATCAAGAACTGCTAAGGACATTCAACACCTATCTATCTATCTATCTATCTATCTATCTATCTATCTCCATCTCATATCTATTTATCTCCTATCTATCTATCTCATATCTATCTATCTATCTATCTCCTATCTATCTATCTATCTATCTATCTATCTATCTCATATCTATCTATCTATCTATCCATCTATCTCATATCTATCCATCTATCTCTCATGTCTCTCTATCTCATATCTATCTACAGGGCTGGATTAAAGGAGGGGCTCCTGGGGCTCTAGCCCCGGGGCCCCCACCACTTTTACTTTTTAAGGGGCCCCCACCAGTTTCTGACAGTCAGTCAGTTTCTGAGTCGCTGACTGTGTGTGAGTGTGATGTGCAATGGCCCGTGGCCGCCCGCCTCGCACATAGGGATCTAGGATATCACTGTCAAAGCTGCCATCGCTGGGGGAGATCACCGATGCACTGACGGCAGCAGTTTGTGATGGGACGCCGGCAGTGAATGATGACGTCACGCTGTCGGTGTCCGATCACTACATGCTGCTGCCAAAACAGTGCATCAGCAATCTCCCAGAGTGATGGCAGCTGTGTCTTCAGTGGCCGGCGGCTGTCTGAAGAGCGAGGAAGTGCCTGCAGCATAGTGGGATCACTGGAAGGGAAGGTGAGGTAAGTATGAAGTTTATTATTTTGTGCCCATTTTCTACAGGGGACAGGCGTCTAAATTCTACAGGGGGCTGGTGGCTGTATAGTACAGGGGGCTGCAGGCTATATACTACAGGGGGCTGCTGGCTGTATTCTACAGGGTGCTGCTGGCTGTATTCTACAGGGGTCTGGCAGGCTATATACTAGAGGGGGCTGGAAGGCTGTATACTATAGCGGGCTGGTAGGCTACATACTAGAGGGGGCTGGAAAAAACATTGTTGGAATGGCCCCCACCAGTTTGCGCCCAGGGGCCCCCACCACCCTTAATCCGGCCCTGTCTATCTATCTATCTCATATCTATCTATCTATCTCATATCTATCTATCTTATATCTATCTCATATCTATCTATCTATCTATCTATCCATCTATCTATCTAATATCTATCATCTATCTATCTAATATCTATCTATCTACGTAAAGAAAGTCCAAACAGCACACGAAAAAAGTAATTTGTAGTGGGTGCAGGCTCACTAGGACTAGGCCTCAAGTCCTCCAAGGTAGGAGCTTGAAAAAGGCTCCTTGGAGCTGAAACGTTGCTGCACTATGATGTACTTTTGAGCATGGAATAAAAAGAAAGATTTTTTTCACCATACGATTTGGAGTGCTGCCTGCTTTCGTTTACCTATCTATCTATCTATCTATCTATCTATCTCATATCTATCTATCTATCTCATATCTATCTACTATATGTCTATCTATCTCATATCTATCTATCTATCTATCTATCTATCTATCTATCTATCTTTCATATCTATCTTTCTATCTCATATCTATCTTCTATCTATCTATCTAGTATCTATCTTTTTCCTATCTCATATCTATCTTTACATCTATGATCTATCTCTATATCTATCTATTCATTTTAGTCCATACAGTCAGGTTTATGTCCAGTCCAATTGTAGATTCTAGAAAACCACAATTTTCCGTGATGGCGTTATCCCTCCGCCATTCACTTGGTGTCACATTAAATGTCTGGTTTAGGAGTCTAACACTTTATTTGTGCACTTTCTTTGGACAAGTGGAGATTTTCTGATGACGAGTGTCTTCTGGTCCGGAGTGCAGGTTACCCGGGGAGAGTCATTACCGCCATGGCTGACAGTCTGCAGAATACTATGATTTTTGACAGAAGGTTCTAGCAATCAGTGTCAGGCTGCAAATTACAGGCCGGGCCAAAATAAAGTGCCCTGGCCAAAAATAATGTGCTGCTATTGATTGTGTCTGGTGCCAGGGCAGTCAGAGAGCTATTCCAGAGCCCCCGGAGATAAACGGCCACATATCCAGCGCCGATCACTGATGATAATCGCACCTTGGATAAAAATATCCCTCCTTTACATCAGTCTTCTCTGATTTCTTGCTTATTTCCTTCCAAATTTGCCAGTGGGTATAATACCTGACCTAAAGAACTTTCTTTGAAATGTTCTATGGACACCCCCACAGATTGCGCCACAAATAGCAACAAAACCTGAGATAATGTATCAGTCATAGATGCAGGAAAATAGCTGGATAAGAAGGAAAAACGGAGGAAAGTGGTGGCCACGAGATTGGAGATCAGGAGCTAAATAGGAGCAAAAATACAACAAAGGGCCACATTTATCACTTTTGTGCGCCTAAGTGTAGTAGTTGCGCCTAAATTCTGGCGCACTGTTTTGCCAGAATTATCACAAGCTACAACCATCTGTGATAAGGTAATTTTCTGCCTCTTATTGTTCACTTCACTTTAACACAGTTTAGGCACAATTTTGGCGCAGTTTCGGCGCAATGTTAGATTCAGGCACTTACATGTGATCCTGCTACAAGCTCCTCTCTGCTTCTCCCATATCCCAGAATGAAGATAATACTCACAGCAGCACCCAGGTGTGTGACACCCTGCACCCAGTGATCTCCTCAGCAGGGGCTTCTCCTGGAGGGGATCCCCCAGTGCTGGTCTCCTGCTGCACCCCTGTAATTCCTCCTCAGACACCAGTAGGGTCATCCTGCTACACAGGACACTTATCTGTACAATCTGCAAAATTCTGCAAACTTCACTCTGAGCTGAGGATTCTGCAGAATGTTTTGTAAATAGAAGGTGATAAACTGTAAATAGAGGCTGCAGCTCCTGTCTGCAGTGTATGTAATGTGTGTACTAGTGTCTGCAGTGTCTGTAATGTCTGTATTATCTGTACTAGTGTCTGCAGTGTATGTAATGTCTGTACTAGTGTCTGCAGTGTCTGTAATGTCTGTATTATGGACCTTGTCCATAAGGACAAACAACAATCAGTAACAATGCCAGTACATAAGATGAATAAGAAATTCTCGATTGTCTTTTCTACAAAATATAGTCCCCAATTTCATAAAGTGCCAAAAATAATTAAAAAACATATTCCTATCTTGCAAACTGATACCAAGCTGGCGAGCATCCTGGACACATTTGTAGCTAGAAGCGCACCTACATTAGGCATGCAGCTATCACCAAGTTTTTTCTGTAGTGATGATGTAAAAAAAACCCCATTGGCTCACGACATCTGGGTCATATAAATGTGGGCACAGTGTGTGCAAGTGTTGTAAATATATGTCCCCTTCAAAACATATAGAATCAGCCATCAAGGGTAAGCAGTATAAGATACGACGGCATATCGGGGCGTGGTCTAGCGGCGCATGGAGCTGGACGCATAAGCGGGTAGCTCCGGGGCCGAAGCCTTGTAACAGCGGCACAGCGCGATATCCCCCCGTCGGATCCAGCCTTACCTTGCACAGCAAGGAGAGAAGAAGTCCCCAGCTTCGAGGGCAGTAAAAAAACGGGCTAAAAAGAGCCCAGCGAAGCTCTCCTCCTTCAAGCCCGCACTCCGGTCTCCACGAAATGGCGCCGGCACCAGCGTGGAGCAACGAGAAGAGCTCCTTCTGCAAAGTGGAGGATCGTCTCCACTAAGCCTGAATGCAGCGCTGACTCCCTCCAGCTCATCCCCGGGCAAGTATTGTCTCTGCTAAATCTGTAGCTGATGATTAGATCTTTAATTACTGATCTAAAAGTATCTACTCAAGCTGATCTGCAATCAGTTTTCTCCAACTTACACCAGGAAATAGTAGGTCTGGGTAATAGAACCACTCACATAGAAAACAAAATGGCGGAAATAACATCTGCGCACAACAAAATAGTTGATGTTGCCAATTCTGTAGAGGATGAAATAACAACCCTCAAAAATAAAATTGCTGACATGGAAGACCATTCCAGGAGGAACAATATTAGATTTAGAGGAATCACAGAAAACGTCAAAACAGACGAACTGCATGTCTTTCTGACTGATATGTTCACTTGTATGATACCGGATGCATCAGAGTGTGATTTAACAATTGATAGAGTGCACCGTCTACCCACCCCAAGTCGCTTCCACAATCCGTGCCAAGGGATGTGATGGCAAGAATTCATTTCTTTCACATAAAAGAAAAGCTAATGGAGATTTCACGTACTAAGGTACAGCTACCTGAAAGATTCCAAAATATTACTTTTTTTTTTTACAGATCTCTCTGCCGCAACTCTCTTAAGAAGAAGAGAATTCATTCATAGCACAAAATTACTACGCACTAACAACGTGCCGTACAAATGGGGATTCCCTGTTAAATTGATAATTACAAAGAACGGATATAAGCACATAGCAAATTCATCAGAAGAAGCTATTAAAATGTTTAAAGAGTGGGATCTCACTTCAGAAGAAGATACTCCAGCTCCAAACAACGAAAACAACGCTTAACAGAAGAATGGATCACCGTGTCGCACCGTAAAAGGAAAACTGTGACTGGGGTGAGATGTAAAAAATATGTGCCTTTTACATACATTGGCCACAAGAGGGCCTTAATCTCTACACCTTACCTCATAACCACATGTGCAACACCCTCGCCAATGCAAGTGGCGAGGTAGTGCTTGCGAATGAGCCCCACAGCATGTCATCACATAACACAGGGGACATTGCAGTGGTTAATCCTGCCTGGCAAGGCAGAAGTTAAATGTAATGTGTGATGTAAAAGCATAACAACCAATCACATGTATTGCATTCTGTTTCTGTAAGCTGAGAGGTAACTGGAGGAGCAGCCACCACCTGACCAAGGAGAGTTACAAAACCCCTTGCTCAGAATGTTCTGGAGGAGTCTCTCTCAGGAGAGAGAAGAGAGCAGTCTCTCCCACAAGGGAGAAGAGACCGGTCCTGGTCAGACCTGAGGGTCTGCAGGACACCAGCTAGAGATCTGTAGTCAGTCAGCATACCAGACCAAGAGCAGGAAGAGCCTAGCCCCTGCCTCTGAAGAGGGAAGTTAGGAGTTAGTGTAGTGAGGAAAGGGGTATCATCCTACCTTTAAGGGTGATACCTGAAGCCCCTGAGAACAAGCTGAAGCATCCTACTAGGACACAGCTACCGCCCAGCCTGCCATCTGCACCCAGGCTGGTGCTCTGCTCCTGCGGCTCCCTCCAAGTACCTCTCCAGCACTCCATCTACTCTGTTAAAGGCACGTTTGCTGAAGTTCCTGCGGTTCCAATAAAGAACTGTAAGTTGTTTTGTTCAACCTCTGCCTCCGTCTGGTCCCTGCTACTACAACTACCATCATCACCGGCACCCTGTCCACCACACAGAGACTCACACTCGGGACATTAAGGGGTTGCCCCAGGGAGATTCGCTATAGCAGCCTCTCCCTCATCATTTCTTGCCAACACCACCCTGCTGGAGACCTGCCAGGCTGTAGGACAGCCCTCCGGTTACCCCGTACCAAGCTCCGTGACAATAGCGTGCTTAGGCCGCAACCGCCAGCCACTCCGGTACCGCGGGCCCCGGCTGTCTCCAGGCCTCACCTCAAGGGCTAGGCCCCGGTGGGGGATGTTGCACATGCGATCTTTCTATGGATAATTCTTTCATATATTGTTAGAATGTTTTTCTTCTTTTTTATTCCCTCTCTGCCCCCCTTCCCTTATATATATTATGTTAACCATTTAAGTGCTCGTCTACACTTATGTTCTGGATCTGGCAGTGTGGGCTACCTTAAATTCACTTTAATGGCCTAAGCCCCTGCCACAGAACATAATTGCTCTGGTAATCTGGACAACCCAAGTCCCCGGTACAAAACATCTATGTACACACTTAAAATAATGTTTTTGGTCCCTACATTGACCATCGCATTGTTTCGGTTTTTGTTTAATTGTATAATTGCCCATCCTCCACATATTAGTCCACACGCTACAATAGTGAAACTCTATACAAAATACATACCCAATATTTTGGCCTTTATGAGATCAATCCACAAAATCAATATTAATTAGAAATGGTATTCAATATACTATCAATTAATGCAAAGGGTCTAAACTCGCCTTTTAACCCCTTCCCGACGCCGGGTCCGGGTGCATGGAGAGGGCTCGCGGCCCGAGCCCTCTCCATAGCCGGTAAGTCTTTGCTACATATTGCAGCAAAGGCTTACCGGTAACACCGTAGCTTTCACTACGATCGCCGCCGGCAATGCTGCCGGAGGCTTCAGAAAGATGGCGGCGCCCATGCGGATCATCGCTCCCCGATGACGTCACGGGGAGCGGTGATCCGTTGCCATGACAGCTTCGGGCCTCTCGGAGGCCCGAAGCTGTCTCGTTTTAACCCATTCATTACAATGTGCTATCAGCACATTGTAATGAATGAGGAGTAAAATCCCCATATACTGCCATATTGCAGTATGGCAGTATATGGTAGGATCGATCAGACAACCTAGGGTTAAAGTACCCTAGGGAGTCTGAAAAATAGTAAAAGTAAAAGTTAAAAAAAGGTAAAAAAAAAAAAAAATTATAATAAAAAAACCTAAAAATTCAAATCACCCCCCTTTCCCTAGAACTGATATTAATATTAATAAACAGTAAAAATCATAAACACATTAGGTATCACCGCGTCCGAAAATGTCCAAACTATCAAAATATAATAACGGTTTTTCGCTGCGTTTAACCCCGTAACGGAAAATAGTGTCCAAAGTCAAAAATGAAATTTTTTTGCCATTTTGGAAAATATAAAAAAATGAATAAAAAGTGATCAAAAGGTCGCACAGTCCTAAAAATGATAGCAATGAAAAATGACACCACCCACAGCTCCGTACACCAAAGTATGAAAAAGTAATTGCTGCCAGAAGACGGCAAAATCAAAAAAAAAATTTTTGTACAGGAGGTTTTAATTTTTTTAAATGTATGAAAACATTATAAAACCTATAGAAATTTGGTATCCACATAATCGTAGCAACCCAAAGAATAAAGTAGACATGTCATTTGGGGCACACAGTGAAAGCTGTAAAATCCAAGCCCACAAGAAAACGTCGCAAATGTGTTTTTTCACGATTTTCACTGCATTTGGAATTTTTTTCCTGCTTCCCAGTACGCACCATGGAATATTAAATACCGTCACTACGAAGTGCAATTTGTTACGCAGAAAATAAGCCATAACAGAGCTCTTTATGTGGAAAAATAAAAAAGTTATAGATTTTTGAAGGTGGGGAGTGAAAAATGGAAGTGAAAAAACTATAAAAGGCCAAGTCGTTAAGGGGTTAAAAGATCTTTAGTATGGAAAGAGGCCAAAATTCTCTGCCTTCAAGAGACTCATTTACAAGAAAATGACCTGATCAGATTAAAACATAAGAACTACTCACACATTTTTGCAGCTCCCGCACCTAACAAAAAAGGAGGAGTAGCCATTGCCATTAGGAATACACTCTCTTTTAATTAAATAATTCAATAATTGACAAAGAAGGAAGATACATTATATTAAATTGCACAATAAACAATATAACATACTCCCTAATAACAATTTATGCCCCCAACAAAAAACAAAAAAAATTCATAGAAAAAATTCTAACAAAAATACAAAAAATTAGGCAAAATTCTAGTATAATAGTTGGGGACTTCAACTCTACAATTTGGCCGACAGTAGACTCCACTTTTCAGAGAAGTAATCTTAACCCCCCTTTCTTACCAGACCTATTACACAAATACAAAATATTTGATGTATGGAGGGCCCAACATCCCCTAGACAGGGATTTCACCTTCTATTCCCATCCACACAAAATATATTCAAGGATAGATTTCTTTCTCACAGATAAGTATTTACTACATAGAGTACTTAATTCTAACATACATACAATTGCATGGTCAGACCATGCCCCAATTTCAATAAAAATCAACAAACAATATAACACCTCACCCAATGCTTTGTGGAGATTAAATAATTATTTACTACAGAATAAAAAATATACAGAATAGACTATTTCCTACATTAAAGAGTTCTTTGAACAAAATAATTGCCAATCTATGTCACAGAGTAAATTCTGGTGTGCCTTCAAAAACTCAGTTAGAGGCCATTGCAGCCATATGTGTATAGCAGCACACGAGAAGAAGATTAGAAACAAGCAAACATTTTTAATTAACAAAGAATTAGCTGAACTGCATAGATTAAATAAAATTTCATTTTCCCACGAAAGGGCAAAAGATATATCAGCACTTCAGAACCAACTGCATGCCATTAACACTTTCAAACATGAATTGGCAATTTAAAGATTAAAAATGAACCAGGGTAATAAGTCAGGGGCATTATTAGCCAAACAACTAAAGATACAAATACAAAAAACAAAGATTCCATATATACGGTAATCTCCCCTTACAACAATAAAATAATGGATCCGCAGGGTATAGCTAATGAATTTGCTGACTACTATTCATCGCTATATAATTTACATAAAGATGTCAAGACTCCCCAACCAACCATAGATGATATTAAAAAATTCCTAAAAAAAGCAAATCTTCCTACCGTTTCACAAAAAGATATACCATCTTTAACTAAACCATTCACAGAAGAAGAAATTAGAGACACGATTGGCACATTAAAACTTAACAAAGCACCGGGGCCAGATGGACTCACTAATAATTTTTATAAAAAATACCAAAATCTCCTCATTCCACATATGGAAAAAAGCTTTAACAGTATTTTTAAAATGTAGCATTTTCCAAACGAAATGTTAAAAGCAATAATTATAACACTGCCAAAACCAGGAAAACCAACTATAAATCCAGCTAATTTTAGACCCATTTCACTATTAAATTCTGACTTAAAGGTATATGCAAAAATACTTGCAAATAGATTAGTAGATATTTTACCAACCATAGTCCACTATGACCAAGTGGGGTTTGTCAAAGGACGTCAGACGGTGGTTGCATCTAGACGCTTCATTAACCCCTTCCCGACATTTGACGTAATAGTACTCCATGGCCGGAGGTGCGTTCCCGCAAAATGCAGTACTAGTACGTCAAGCTTCTGGCGCCGGCGCCGCCTCTAACACCCGCGATCGGAGATTTCTGACCGCTGACCGCGGCGTGTTAGAGGCATTTAAAGTTAAGTAAAAGTCAATCGCCCCCACCCCCCCACCCCCCGTGGCGCTTACCGGGGGGGATACTACTGGGGGCAGGCTGTGCTGTATACTACTGGGGGCTGGCTGGGCTGTATACTACTGGGGGCTGGCTGGGCTGTATACTACTGGGGGCTGGCTGGGCTGTATACTACTGGGGGCTGGCTGGCTATATACTGGGGGGTCTGTGACCAATGCATTTCCCACCCTCGGCTTATACTCGAGTCAATAGGTTTTCCTAGTTTTTTTGTGGTAAAATTAGGGGTCTCGGCTTATACTCGGGTCGGCTTATACTCGAGTATATACGGTAGTTTATGTATTATTATGTTTATGATTTTTTAAAAACAAAAAGCATATGTAAGTATTATATTAAAACACATATAAGTAACCAAACAGCCTTTTAAGAGTAAATATTGTGACAAGAGCACAGTTGTTCACGCACAAATACCGTAATCAATGAGAAAGTCTATTTGCAGTTTAAAACTTAAAAAAAAATTAAAATGATGATCAAAGTTTGACATTAATTTTTTACATGTTCTTTGAATAAATTTTTCAATCTCTATTTTGACTAATTATTTGACTTTAAAGACAAATAGTGTATGTTGCTGTAATAATGTTGCCTTCATAATTTTGATGTGCGTTTAGAAACAGAAAATTAGAAAGTTTTTATTAGTCGTTATGAATGTACATTAACCCCTTAACGACTTGGCCTTTTTTAGTTTTTTCACTTCCATTTTTCACACCCCACCTTCAAAAATCTATAACTTTTTTATTTTTCCACATAAAGAGCTCTGTAATGGCTTATTTTCTGCGTAACAAATTGCACAAAAATGCTAAAAATCCAAAACAAGAATTGATGATTTTATTTTCCTCCACACGTAAAAAGTTAATAAAATTTCTTCAATAAGCTAAAAACCCACTAAAATTAAGGTTTTTTACAGTGCATCTCATCTCGCAAAAAATAAGCCCTTATTTGTCTAAATTGCTTAAAAAATAAAGATTGTATAGCCTATTCCCAACACGCGTTGTTCATAAGGGGCGCCACATAACGGGCACTGAACTTTCCAGAAATAATTGAAATTTCCATCTCGAACTCCATTGCACATGATATTTGGAAACCACCTATATGTTCAAAATGTTCATTTCACCACGTATATTACACTACACCACATAATTCCCCAAGGGGTGTACATTCAACAATTAGGGTCACTTTTCAGGTTTTCCTCTGCTTTGGTACCACTATGGCTCTCCAAATGTATCCTGACACATGTGAAGGATTTCTGTCAAATTTGGCCTCTAAAAGACAAACACCCCTCTATTCCTCTTCTGTGCGCCCATAAAGCATTTTATATGCACATGTGGGGTACTTCTACACTTGGGAGAAATAGTTTTACACATTTTTTGGGGTTATTTAATATATTATCCCTTGTGGCTATAAAAAATTAGGGGTAAAATGACCTTAATAGGAAAATTTTTACCTTTTTCCTATTTAAGTCCTAATTAAATCAAACACCTTTACGGACAAATACACATATTACACCTTGCTAAATTCTCCAAGGGGTGTGCTTTAAAAAATGGTGACACTTGTTGGGGTTCCCCTCTGTTTTGGTACCACAACGGCTCTCTAAATGCATCCTGACACATGTAAAGGATGTCTGTCAAATTTGGCTTCCAACGCCCCTCTTTCCCTTCTGAGCTTCACTGCGTACCCATACAACATTTTATTTGCATGTGTGGGGCAATTTTATACTCCGGAGAAATGCTAGTACACATTTTTTGGGGTTGTTTCATCTTTAATGCCTTATGGGATACAAAAATTAGCCGTAAAAGTGACTTTTTTGGGAAAATGTTCATCTTTTTCCTTTTGGTGACCTATTTGAAGCAAACACCTGTAGGGGAAAATACACATATTAAACCTTGTTAATTCTCCAAAGGGTGCACTTTCCAAAATGGTGACACTTGTTGGGGTTCCCCTCTGTTTTGGTACCACTAGGGCTCTCCAAATGCATCCTGACACATGTAAAGGATGATTGTCAAATCTGGCTTCTAAAAGGCCAAAGCCCCTCTTTCCCTTCTGAGCTTCACTGCGTACCCATACAACACTTTATATGCAAAAATGGTGCAGTTCTGTGCTTAGGAGAAATAGTTCTACACATTTATGGGGGTTGTTTCATCTTTTATCCCTTGTGGCTTACAAAAATTTGGGGTAAAAGTGACTTTTATGAGAAAATTTTCACCTTTTTCTTTTTTGGGGCCTAATTGAATCAAACACCTGTTGGGGCAAATACACAAATTACACCTTGCTAAACTCTCCAAGGGGTGTACTTTCCAAAATGGTGTCTCCTGTTGGGGCTTTCCTCTGTTTTGGTCCCATTATGGCTCTCCAAATGCATCCTGTCACATGAAAACTTTTTCAGCCATATTTGCCCTTCAAAAACGAAACAACACTCTTTCCATTCCAAGTGCCCCCCTGTGCCCGTACAGCAGGGTACAGTGACAAAATGGGTATTGGCATGCTCAGGAGGAATTGCCCTAAACATTGTAAAATGCATTTTCCTTTTTAACCCATTGTGAAGGTGCAAATTTTAGTGTTCAATGAATCTATAGTAAGATAAAATTACATTTCTGTAATTTCACTTTCTTTTATCTTTCACCCTCATAAAACGCTCATAGGGTTAACAAAAGTCCCAAAGGTTGTTTTGAATATTTTGAGGGGTGTAGTTTCTAAAATGGTGTCATTTGTGGGGGTTTTCTGTCATGTGGGCCTTATAAAGTCACTTCTAACTAAATTGACCCTCCAAAAGTAGGTTTTGATGATTTTCGTGAAAATCTGAAAAATTGCACCTAAAGTTATAAGCCTCCTAACATCCTAAAAAAAGGAAAAGATGTTTGAAAAATGATGCCAAGTTAAAGCAGACATATGGAAAATGTGAGTATCAAGTTATTTTAGTGATATTACCAACTTTCCAAAAAGTAAAAAATTTTGAATTTGGAAAACATTGTTTTTTTCAAAATTGTTGCCAAATTTCCATTTATTTCATAAATAAATACTAAACATATTGATTAAATTTCTCAACCAACATGAAGTACAATGTGTCACAAAAAAACAGTCTAAAAATCAACTGGATATGTTAAAGCGTTCCAAAGTTATAACCACTTAAATAGACACATATCAGATTTTTAAAAATGGGCCGTGTCAGGAAGGTGAAAAGTGGCTTCAGCGTTAAGGGGTTAATATTATAGCAAAAGCAGAGGCGGCCCGAACGCCTTCTCTGCTTCTATCCTTGGATGCAGAGAAGGCGTATGACAGGATTCATTGGTCATATATGAGGGAAACTTTGAAAGAATTTGGGTTACCACAGCAATTTATTTTACTACCAGAACCTCTCTATAATAACCCAACAGCAAGGGTTTACACGTCAGGCTCTGTATCAAAATACTTCAAAATAAAAAATGGAACACGGCAAGGGTGTCCACTATCACCATTCATTTTTGCTCTTATGATGGAACCTTTTGCACAAGAAATAAAGAACTCTCCACATATAACAGGGATCCAAATAGGACCCATAAATCACAAAATAGGTCTGTTCGCGGACGATGTAATCATCTGTTTGACGTCCCCGGAAAATTCCCTATTTCATGTATCCCAAATTATTAGTGAATTTAGTTCAGTGAGCTACTATAAAGTCAATGGGGGATATTTATCATACGCTGACGCCACCGCTGCAAATTCGCAGCCCGATACATCAAGAGGCTTCTGCCAGTAGCATAGCGTTTATCCTACGCCAGGCAGCCGGTGACTTTTCACGTATGAAAAGTCACTGGTAGCAGCGAATGCGCAGGCCCAGGGACAGTAACGCCCCGCGCCGGCCCACTCCCGTCCGGCCGCGCCCCCCCCCTTCACACCCCTTCACGCCCCACTGGCGCGAAGGTGGCGGATTGGGGAAAATAATCGCAAAAGCTAGCAATAAGCTAGCATGTGCGATTATTTCAGGCCCTCTGAGCCACTGGCGGTGTGCAGAGATCCTGATAAATATGCCCCAATGAGTCAAAATCCTTGATTCTGAACATGGGAATATCCCAAACTTCTAAAGAAATAATTGAAGCTAAATTCCCATATACATGGGTTAAAGATAAATTACCATACCTGGGAATATCACTTACTTATCCCTTAAAAAACATTACTTCAATTAACTATTCTTCCCTTATAGAGCAGTAACAAAAGGATGTTCACTCTTTCTCTAACTATCCAATCTCTTGGCTAGGTAGAATAGTAGTTACTAAAATGATATTATTACCTAAAATACTGTACTTCTTTCATAATATTCCTGTTACAGTTCCAAACAATACCCTCTTACGCATACAACAAGTTCTGCAGAAATTTATTTGGAAGTCTAAAAAAGCCAGGGTTGCAGCTAAAATATTACATTTACCCATGGAAAAAGGTGGGTTAAACAGCCCCTTTATAAAAGCATACTATCAAGCTACAATACTAGACCAAGTGAAAACCTGGTGGATTAATGATCCCACTAAACAATGGGTCAAAATTGAATGTGATATAACGAACCAAATTAATATGCAATCCTTGTTGTGGCAGACAGCTATTACAAGGAAATTTAAGAAATGTATCTCACCTACCATTAATGCAGGATTATCTTTATGGAACAGAGACTTCCCCACAAAGAAGTTAATTTCACTTGATATAACAGAAATATCTATGGATACGATCCAAAGAATCCTACACAAAATATATTACTCAAACTGGTCCAAGTCAGGGATCACCAATATCAAGGATATTTCTTCTGATAAGTTACTAAACACCTTCCAAAATATTAGAGAAAAATACCAGCTTCCTAAAAGTGATTTCTATAAATACCTTAGAAAAAAAGAAATCTTGAATATTTTTCAATCTCACCCTTAATGTCAGGGGCCACTATATAGTTCTTTCTTCCACAATAAGGAAGCTACAAAGAAGGGTATTAGTAAAGGATATAAAGAAATACTTCTTCTAGATAACGAAAACAAACTACCGTTCCAGATAAAATGGGAACAAGAATTGGATAAAATCTATGAATCATCTTCATGGGATTATGCCTTTTCCCTCTCTGCAAGAACGTCCAAATGTATCAATCACCAAGAGACAGCAAGGAAACTAATGTATAGGTGGTACCTAACACCATATAGATTAGCAAAAATTTACCCAAATTCTACAAATCTGTGTTGGAGATGTAAAAAAGAAATAGGCTCCCTACTTCACATTTTTTGGCAATGTAGAAATGTCCAGAAACTGTGGAATTCAATATATCTTAAATTAAGAGCTATTATCCCATATCCAATCCCATGGGATCCAGGTATTGCCTTGCTGTTTCTGGGTATGGAAAATATTCCACTCAATCATGCGACAATTATTTCTCATTGCTTAAATGCAACTAGGAATCTCATAGCTAAAAATTGGAAATCTTCTAGTCTCCCCTCTCTATACAAGAAATTTTTCATACAGTTAACAATAATTATAAGATGAAAATTCTTATTGCAAAAACTAAAGGTCAGCAAAGCATATGTGAAAAACAATGGGCAGTATGGACTGAGTTCCTATCTGCTCATCCATTATGATTAACAATATGGGCTATGTAACTCTTAGCAGCATTTCATTTCATTTATTACAAATCTGGAGGAAATTATATGGGCAATATTTTATGTTCTATGTTACATGTTAATTATTTTTCTGTTATAAAATGTATTGCTTGACTTACATCTACATTTTGAAACTCTGATTTCATATGCCAACATTTGTAACCATTGTAATACATGCATTGTATTTTTTGTTACATATTGTTTTAAAAAAAACAATAAAAAGAAAGATACAAAAAAAAGATACGACAGCAATACCAACTGCAACTGCAATACCATGTATGTTGTATATTTGATCAGCTGTAGTATTTGTAAAATACAATATGTGGGTTGCACCACAAACACATTAAAAATGAGAATAAGACATTTGTCCGATGTAGACAATTCTAATGCTGTGAACATATCAGCTGTGTCATAGCATTTTAGAAACACACACGCTGGTGATTGTAGTTTGTTTTCATGCCAGGCAATAGAAAAAGTTTTTAAACCAAGAAGAGGGGGAGATCACAAAAGAAATTGGATCTTCACATCAGAAACAAGTGTCCCACATGGCCTAAATAAACGGCAGGATTTAATTTATTATTATTATTATTATTAAAAGTGAGTGGTACACGTATTGCACAATATTGGGGGTCATTTACTAAGGGCCCGATTCGCAGTTTCCCGACGTGTTACCCGAATATTTCCGATTTGCGCCGATTGTACCTGAATTGCCCCGGGATTTTGGCGCAATTCATGACTCTGCCATGTAGCTGAATGAGAGGTCCAACTCCTACTGCAGAAAAATCCCCAAACTATGACACTTCCTCCATCACCTTTCACTGACTTCTTTACATACCATAGACCTATTGAAGGATAGCTTTGTGCACCTTCAATCGCTTAAAATGGACTACAGAGCTTTGCTCCCTTCACCAGGCTTCCATAGACCTTTTGAAGGATAGCTTCGTGAACCTTCAATCACCGAAAATGGACTGCCTGAAAGAAGAGCTTTGCTGCCAACACCAAGCGTCCATAGACCCCTTGAAGGATAGCTTTGTGCACCTTCAATCACCGAAAATGGACTGCCTGAAGGTAGAGCTTTGCTCCCTTCACCAGGCGTTCATAGACCTCTTGAAGGATAGCTTTGTGCACCTTCAATCACCGAAAATGGACTGCCTGAAGGTAGAGCTTTGCTCCCTTCACCATGCGTCCATAGACCTCTTGAAGGACAGCTTTGAGCACCTTCAATCGCCGAAAATGGACTGCTCGAAGGTGAAGCTTTGCTCCCGTGAAACTCAATCACCGAAAATATGGACTGGCCTGAAGGTAGAGCTTTGCTCCCTTTCAACACCAGGCGCCCAGAGAACTCTTGAAGGATGCCTTTGTGCACCTTCAATCACCCGAAATGGATGCCTGAAGGTAAATCTTTGCTCTCCGTTCACCCATAGCGTCCTAGACCTCTTGCAGGCTGCTTCTGCACCGTCAATCATCAACGAAAGATGGACTGCTGAAAGTAAGCTTTGTCTGCCACACCAACATCATCGACCTCTTGGGATAGCTTTGGTGGCACCTTCACTCACCGAAAATGGGACTGGCTGAGTCAGAGCCTTTTCTCCCTTCAGTATGCCTCCGCTAACCTATGAATGGATAGCTTTGTTGCACCTTCATCACCGAAAATGGACTGCCTGTAGGTAGCGCTTTGCTCCCTTCAACCAGGCTCCATATACCTCTTGAAGATAGTTTGGTCCTCCGTCATCACAAACCAAAATGGGACTGCCTGAATGTAAGAAGCTTTTGCTCCCTTCACCATGCTTCCATAGACCTCTTGACGGATAAGATTTGTGCACCTTCAATCACCGAAAATGGATGCCGGACGGTAGAGCTTTGGCTCCCTTCACACCAGGCGTTCATGACCGCTTGAAGAATAGATTTGTGTGCACCTTCAAATCACCGAAAATGGACTGCCTGAAGGTGAGCTTTGCTCCCTTCAGTATGCGCCTAGAAGACCTAGTGAGGATAGCTTTGTGGGGCACCTTCAATCACCGAAAATGGACTGCGGAGGTCAGAGAAGCTTTGCTCCCTTCACATGCGCCATAGACCCTCTTGAAGGTGCTTTTTGCTTGGTCCTCCTTTCAATCACAAAATGGACTGCCCTGAAGGTAAGCTTTGCTCCCTTCACACATGCTCCCATAGCCTCTTGAGGATGATTTGTGCACTTCAAAAATCACCGAAAATGGATGCTGAAGGTAGAGCTTGCTCCCCTTCACTCAGGCGTTCATAGACCTCTTGAGGATAGCTTTGTGGCACCTTCAGCACAAACACCGAAAATGGACTGCCTGAAGGTAGAGGCTTGCTGCCCAACACCAAGCGTCCCATCGACCCATTGGAAAGGATAGCTTGATGTGCATAACCCGGCAATCGCTTAAGAAAATGGACTACAGAGCTGTGCTCCCGTCACCAGCTTTCCAAGACCTTTTGAAGGATAGCGTCGTGAACCTTCAAAATCACGAAAAATTGACTTTGGCCTGAAAGAAGCTTGCTGCCCAACAACACACCAAGCTCCATAGCCCGTATTGAAAGTGCTTTGTGGCAAACACCTCAATCACCGAACTGGACTCCCTCAGGTAAGAGCTTTTTGTGGGCTCCCTTTCACTACTGCTCATAGAATAGACCCCCCTTGAACATGATAGCTTTGTGCCACCCTGCAAGCTACACCGCAAATGGACTGCCTGGATTTAGAGAGCTTTGCTTTTCCTTTCAAACCAGGCGTCCAATGACCTCACTCTGGAAGGATAACTTTGTCCTCCTTCAAATCACCCAACAAACCGAAGAATGCTGCCTGAAGTGAGCTTTTGTCTGCCCTTCACCATTGGCGTCCATAGAACCTCTTGAAGGATAGCTTGGGTGTCCCTCAATCAATCACCGAAAATATGGATTGCCTGAAGGTAGAGTTTTTCTCCTTCACCAGGCGTTCAATAGACTTCTTGAAGGATATCTTTTATTGGTATGTTTGCCCATGATATGCCCCTTCAATCACCACCGAAAATGGACTCCTTGCCTGAAGTTAAGCCTTTGCTTCCCGTCACTCAGGCTTCCATCTACCTCCTTCTTGAAGTATGCTTTGCTGTGGGTGCAACCTTCAATCACACCGAAAATGGACCTGCCTGGAGGGATAGCTTTTGCTCCTTCCACCCCCTCCCAGGAGCCCATATATACCTCTTTTGAATGATCCTTGTGCACCTTCAATCACTCACCCAAACCGAAAATTGATGCCTGAAGGTAGAGCTTTGCTCCCTTCACCAGCGTCCATAAACCGCATCTTAAGGATCTCGGGGGCAACCTTCAATCACCACACCGAAAATTAGACTGCCTGAAAGAGCAGGCTTTGCTTGCCAACACCACGCGTCCAAGACCTATGAAGGGATACTTTTGTGCACCGTCAATCACACCGAAAAGTTACTTTCCTGAAGTATAAGCTTGCTCCTCGTCCCTAGGCGTCCATAGACCCCCTTGAAGGATACTTTGGTGCACCTTCAACAATCACACCGAACATGGACTGGCCTGTAGGTAGAGGCTTTGCTCCCTTCAAGCCCAGGCGTCCATAGAAACCCTCTTGAAGGATAGCTTTGTCCTCCTCAGCACCGAAAGGGACTGCTGAAGGTAGAGGCTTTGCTCCCTTCACCAGCGTCCATAGACCGCTTGAGGATGCTTTTGTGCCATTCAATCACCGAAAATGGATTGGCCCTGAAGTAGAGTTTTGCTTCTTCACCATTTCTTCCATAGACCTTCTTGAGATAGCTTTATATGTGCCCCTTCAATCACACGAAAATGACTGCTGAAGGTAGAGCTTTGCTCCCTTCCCAGGCTTCCATAACACTCTTGAGGAGCTTGTCAACCGTCAATCACCGAAAATGTACTGCCTGGAGGCAGAGCTTTGCTCCCTTCGCCAGGCGTCCTAGCCTCTTGAAGGATAGCTTTGTCACCGTCAATCACCGAAAATGGATCCATGAAGGTAGATCTTTGCTCCCTCACCATGCTCCATAGACCTCTTGACGGATAGCTCGTGCACCTCATCACCGCAAATAACGGCCTGAAGTAAGAGCGTTGCTGCCAACACCAAGCGTCCATAACCTCTTGAAGGATAGCTTTGTCCTCCTTCATCAACGAAAATGGACTCCTGAGTAGAGATTTGCTCCTTCCTAGGCGGACAGAGAAAGCTTGAAGGTAGGCTTTGTGCACGTTCAATCACCGAAAATGGACTGCCTGAGGTAGAGCTTTGCTCCTTCACCATGCGCATAGACCGTCTTGAGGATTATCTTTTTCCTCCTTCAATCACAAAGATGGACTGCTGACGGTGAGCTTTGGCTCCACGCACCATGCGTCCATAGACCTCTTGAAGGTAGATTTGTGCGACCTTCAATCACCGAAAATGGATTCCTTAAGGTAGAGCTGTGGCTCCCTCCCTGCTTCATCAGACCTCTTGACGGATAGCTTTGTGCACCTTCAAGCCCAGAAAATGGCCTGCCTGAAGGTAGACTTGCTGCCAACCCAAGCGTCCATAGACCTATTGAAGTTATAGCTTTTGGCACCGTCATCGCTAAATGTACTACAGGCTTTTCTCCCTTCACCAGGCGTCCATATACATTTTGAAGGATAGCTCGTGAACGCTGCAATCACCAAATGACGGCCTGCAAGAAGAGCTTTGGCTTTGCCAACACCAAATCGTCCATAGAACCTATGTGAAGGATAAGCTTTGTGCACCTTCAATCACCGCAAATGGACCTGCCTGAAGTAGAACTTTGCTCCTTCCTATGCGTCCATAGACCCCTTGAAGGATGCTTTGTGCACCTTCAATCATCCGAAATGGACGGGCCTGGAGTATAGCTTTTGGCTCCCGTCACCAGGGCGTCATAGACCGCTTGAATGGATCGCTTTTGTCCTCCTGCATCCAACCGAAATGGACTGCCGAAGGTAGAGCTTTGCTCCCTCACCATGTCGTCCATAGACCTCTTTAGGATAGCTTGTGCACCTTCAATAACCAACCGAAATGGATGCCTGAAGTAGAGTCGTTTGCTCCCTTCACCAGCTTTCATAGAACCTCTTGACGATGCTTGTGCAACCTTCAATCACCGGAAAATGGACTTCCTGAAGGTTATATATAATTAGGTAATATCGCCACTGTATAATAAACTCTTCCCCTCCCCTCCCTTGCTATTCCCCTCCCTATTCTCCATACACTTTCCCCCCGTCCTTCCTCTACCACCCCTCTCCCTTCCTACTCCCCCTCTTTGCGCCTCCCTTGATTTCCACCGCTTCTAGCCCTCCATAACCCTACGCTGCACCGCGCCATCCTCCGCCTCCTCTCTAGTCTCCCCTCCCTTCTTGTCGGCGAGTGATTCGTGCTCATATCCCCGGTCACCCTGTGGTGGCCTTCTCCATGTCTGGACACGGAGAGGCGGTGCAGCGGTTTTTTTCCCCTTTTATTTTATTTTGTGGTATTTTTCGCTTTTTTTTGTTTTTGGTTTATTTTTAGTTTTGTTAAGGAGGTTTTGTTTCTTTTTTTAAAGAGGAAGACGGATAGTTGCACATTTTCGGACTCGATTCGCGCCGTCCTTGCCGGGGTTTCGTGCGACAGAACTGGTGGGTGGAACTAGGAATAGCTGGCGAAAGATGATCTGGGAATCCCAGGGGTCGGGAAGAGGCAGCCCATAGAAGGAATGGGAACAGGGAGAACCTGAGGAGGGGGGAGATAGCCCATTCTCAGGAAACGGGGGGGGACCTTGTTGTTTCGGATCGCGTAGTACTACGCACACTTATCGCAGTAAACCCGCGCCTGTTCGGACACTCGGCAATTTGCCGCGCGGGGTTTGTAGTGGGCCAAAGACGTAATGCTTCGGTCGAATCGTACACGCTCCATTTGCCAATCGCAGCTCCCACTAATTTTCGGGCCTGTTCAGTGCGGCCGTACCTGTTAAGCCGCACCCTGCTGCAGACACCAGCGGTTATTTTTTCTTTCGGGCTCTTATCTTTAGTTCTTCTCCCCTCTCCTCTCCTTTCTTCTCCTCCGCCGGCCCCTCTCCACCATGCCTCCATACCTCCCCCCTTCTCTCATCCCCATCCCTTTTTCTTTCTCTCATTCACCTCCAACCCCTCTTCGCAGCAGATACTCGCGTCCTCCCCCCTACCCTAGAGGACGGGCGGACCTGAAAAGAACTGCAACAAAAGAGGTAAATAGGAACGTAGGTTGTGCGAGGGGGGACAGGAGGATTAGCGGGTGGAGAGAAAGTGGTGATGGTAATAAAGCGGAAGTAAGAGGATTGATGGGGCAAGAGTGTGAGAATAAGGCGGGATGAGGGGAAAGGGAGGAGGGAATGAAGGCAATGTGCGAGTAGAGGGGGTAGAGGGTGACGAGATTATGAAGGGAGGTGGGAGTGGGGGGAGAGACAGGGAAAGAAACTAGAAGTTTTTTTTTTTTTTTTTTTGCTCCCTCACTATGCGTCCATATACCCCTTGAAGGATATCTTTGTGCACCTTCAATCACCGAAATGGACGGCCTGGAGGTTAGATCTTTGCTCCCTTCACCAGCTCCATAGACCTCTTGAAGGATAGCTTTTCCTCCGTTAATCACTGAAATGACTCCCTGAGGTAGAGCTTTGCTCCTTCACCGATGGGCCATAGACCTCTGAGGTAGCTTGTGCACCTTCAATCCCCGAAAATGATTGGCCTGAAGGTAGAGTTTTGCTCCCGTCACCATGCGTCCATAACCTCTTGAAGGATAGCTTATTTATGCCCCTTTCAATCACCGAAACTGGACTGCCTGAAGGTAGATCTTGCTGACCAACACCACGCGTCCCATGTACCTATTGAATGGATAGCTTTGTGCACCACCTTCAATCGCTTAAAAAAATGGACTACATAGCTTTGCGCCTTCACCAATCTGTCCATAACCTTTTGAAGGATAGCTTTCGTGAACCTGCATCACCGAAAATGGACTGCCTGAAAGAAGAAGCTTTGCTGCCAACACCANNNGGCGTCCATAGACCTCTTGAAGGATAGCTTTGTGCACCTTCAATCACCGAAAATGGACTGCCTGAAGGTAGAGCTTTGCTCCCTTCACCATGCGTCCATAGACCTCTTGAAGGACAGCTTTGAGCACCTTCAATCGCTGAAAATGGACTGCTCGAAGGTGAAGCTTTGCTCCCTTCACCAGGCGTCCATAGACCTCTTGGGCAGCACGGTGGCTTAGTGGTTAGCACTACAGCCTTGCAGCGGTGGGGACTAAGTCCCAGGATCAACATCTGCAAAGAGTTTGTATGTTCTCTCCGTGTTTGCGTGGGTTTCCTCCGGGTCCTCCGGTTTCCTCCCACACTCCAAAACATACTGAAAATGGACTGCTTTACTTCTTTCACCAAGCGTCCATAGAATAAAAATTCCAAAGAATAAAAAAATTAGAATTATATGAATTATAGAATTACATGGAGAGTGTGTCTGATTTTCTTTTTAAATATAGGATCTATTATTGAGTACCATGGAATGGGTTCTCATGTAAAGTGACATAACAAATATAAGCGCTGGTATGTTGATGTAAAGAGAACCCAGTCCCTCATATTAATGAAGGGAAACATTGGCTTCACATCCAGGTGTTCTAAGTAGAGTTGCACTTTCTACCACAGATTAGCAACAAGTCTTTCCCAAATTTCTGCAAATGTTCAGTGAGTTAGTAGTAAAGTAGGTTTGTTTCTCAGGCATCTTTGATATATAAAAAAATTAAAAAAAAGTAGGGTCCTGCTTCTGTGTGTGTGTAGGGCTGGGGCGTCAGTAAGTCAAACCTCCAACTTCTCAATTTCCCTAACTCCTTAACACATGGGGAATGTTTAAAAATAATAGCGCGTCACGTAATAGCACGTCACGGGTCACCTGCGGGTGAATGGAGAGGGCTTACAGTCTGAGTCCTCTCCATAGCTGGTAAGTCTTTGCTGCATATTGCAGCAATTTGCGCCGAATTAACACGGGTTACCACAGACTTACATGCACCAAGGATAGACTGGTGAACTCTGGCGGTCCTTGGCACAGCAGCGACACCTGGTGGACATTGGGCGGACGACCTTAGTGAATCGCCGGAAGACCAGAATCCTCGTCGGAGAACGCGCCGCTGGATCGCAACAGGACCGGGTAAGTAAATGACCCCCATTAGGTATCGCCGCGTCCAGATGATGTCAAATTTTTGGGGCATGGGCATTTCCTTTGGACTACATTCAAGCGATTAGTGTGAGAGTTATTGCAGGGTCGGGGGGGGGTCCTTATTCCAGGACATTATCACCACTTCGGGGCGTAGTGTAGTGTAGAGTGAACAGGAAGAAAATCTTGTCCTAGTGGCCGTTTCTAGCTTCATTCATGGAATCCCAGGAGAAGTACCTAGCGGGACATTAAAAGAGGAAGTCAAAGTTTCATTCAAGAAATCCAAGCATCTGACCAGAAAAATAACCTTGGGCAGGCCACAGACGCAATGCCATGAAGGAACCAGTTGTCAGGCGAGATAAGTCATTAGGCATAACCCCCCATGCGAAATGTGTTAAAGGGTGAAATCCCGATGGAGAAATTGGACTCTATTAGGAAGTCCCTTCATGATCACCACAGAATCAAGTAGGAGGGGAGTTCGACTTCCCTTCCAGTCATCATCAGACAGGAAAGGGATATCAATCCTCCAGCGGTCAAAAGCTTTCTCAAGGTATGGTGACCTGTGCTTGCAGGAGACAGTAACCTGGGTGAGCGGCTTAGGGAGGTCCGGGTGCTAACCAGGTACCAATTTTGAAAAAAATTAGTTATCAGGTTAGTAGAGCCAAACTTGGTCCGAAAACAGGCACAAACCGTGCGTACTGAAGGAGCTATGGAGGGTAAGACATGTCTTCCGAAGTCTGCTAAAGGAGGAAAAGCAACTCCCCATTTGCATTCAGTAGTTGACCTAAGAACTTCACCCCAGCAGACTAGCAGAAGAGGAAGTGGGTGAGCCAGGGTGAAGCCACAGATGGTCCCAGGCGAGAAAGATGGGGAACACCAGACTCCAACACCATGGTACTTGAGCCCTATGCCAAACATACCACAAACAGCCCGCCATAGGGAGCAGGATTTTGAGGGGGGTTTGGTAATCTGTATAGTAAATTCATAAGAGGTCGTATAATCCCCGTGATAGCCCCGCTACTAAAGCAGTTAGGTAGCCGCATGCTCCTATCAATATCAATCCACATTGGGCAACACAATCTGGGCGGGCAGGTAATATAGGGATAGATCAGGGAGGGAGAATTAAGCCGGGGAAGCCACCTTGCCAATAAAAGGATTGTAAGGATGCCATCAGGCGCTTGTGACTAAGCTCTTAGAGGCGACCATATGGGCAGGCTGGAACATGTACAGAAATTAAGGAAGAAAGATCCTTTTAAATAGATTAATACACCCATACAAGGATAGGGGGAGTGAGGACCAGGCAGTCACGTGAGATTCAGTGTGGATATCAGTGATTTCAGTTGACAGCAGGATAGGAGGGAGATGGCAGCCAGCATTGTTAAGGTACACTAGAGTATCATCCGCACATACATGGGACTTTCTCTATAATGGCATCTCTGGCACTACCTATGATGTTATCTGAGTGGGACCAGCATGGCAAGGGGTTTGATGGCTAGTGTAAAATAAGAGAGGGGATAACGGGCATCCATACCACGTGCCACCTGAACAATGGGGAAGGGGGAGGCAATGTTAAGGTTGGTCTGACCTGGATCTAGGAGCATGTATAAAAGTTTTTGACAGGGCTATTAACCGAGGGTCCATCCTACCCGCACCCAGTCAGGGAGGAAGGGGTCTTTACCGGTTTGGGGAGATTACATAAGAGGCTTTCGCGCATAGACTCAGGCTGAGGGGCCACATCCAATGCCACTTACGTACACTTGTAGTAGGAGCGGAAACCAGGCGTAACATCTTCTTATACCATTCTGCTTCAAACCCATAGTAGGGCATTAGAAGTACCAAATCATACCACGGGGTATTGACAGCAAAGCTTACATGGATAAGAGGTAATGATTGTACTGAGTGGCTATAGACGCACCATGGATAAGCTTGAAAAAGTCGGGGGGTTGTGGCGCTACGACCTCTCAGATGCATTGATAAGAATGGGATGGTACCATTTGGAGACATAGCCCAAGAGACATATAGAATGAGGCCAGAGAAGATGTCATCCTATTATTAAGGAGGGGGAGCTCCCCTGGCAGGCTGAGCAACACCAAAGGGCAGCATCTGCCCAATGAGAGCCTCAGTCGGTGAGGTGGTAAAAGAATTGTGTTTATTAGCCGAGACTAAAGGGTTCTGAGTTCCCCCCCGGGGGCCAGGTCGGGATGGCACTCGATGAGCCCTTCAACTGTAAAGAAAGGAGAGAAGGTGTCCGCCGGCACTAGCTTTTTAAGCCAGGTATAAAAAAAAGGATACAGGAATCTGGTCTCTCCAGCTTTTTAGGTTAGACCAACGCGAATAATATTGTTCCTCCTTATACGGTTTTCCAGGTAATCCGCCAAACCATTTGTCGCTGGGAGGTTGAGATTTGCGCCGGCATCGGGCCTTGGACGTCCTCAGACACCCTGTGCTCAGTTTCAATGATTCTCCCTTATGTACATCATGCTCTACTAAACCAAAATCCTGCCGCAGTTTGATCAACTTTTTGTAACAGTTGGATTGCACCGATTAATGTCTTCCAGTACCGCAGCACAAGTTGCGGTCCAATCGTTATGTCCTCCGAACATACAGGCTGTGGCGGGCTCTTGGGAACCTTCAGAGAGGGGGATGAATCTGAGGCCCTGAGGCGAAGCAAGGCTATGTGCGGGAGAATTCCCCCAATTTTTGGAGCAACATTTGACTGTATTGGCCAGGGTGCTGAGATGATGGAGCACACATGGGCCATCCAGCGGCTCAGTGACTGGAACGTGAGGGTCATCTGGAATGGATCATCGGGCAGGGCCGATTTACTTACCCGGCCATTCGCGATCCAGGGAGCGTTCTATGAACGGATTAGGGTCGGACGGGATTTATGATGAGTTCCTCCGATGTCCACAGGTGGCGCTGCTGCGCTGAATGAATTGATCCGCGCCGGAATACAATGAGCCGGACCAGTGAAGGTAAAGCGCTTCCCAAGCGACCATTTTCGGTTTTCAGATCCGTCGGGTTTTCGCTCCGGCCCCCGCCCCCGAGTTCGTCGGTGCATGCCGAGCCACGATGACGCCACCAATCCGATCGCAGTGACGCCAAATCCGGGCAATTCAGGGTACAAGCGCGCAACCCGCAATAGAAATATTGTGGTTTGGTTGGGGTAGGTGGGGTGGGGTAAAGTCGAGAAAACGCGAATCGGGGCCCTAGTAAATACGCCCACATATGAGCGAGGCACAGAGGCGCATGAGACAGTTTGTATTGGTTTCTCTGCCCTATATTGCCTATGGTGGCAACCAGGGGAGCGGGGTGTATATCAGGGCTGAGCAGAGTATAACACCGGGTAATGGGCTGAAAGCTAACAGGGTTACATTGGTTCTCTGCCGGAAGCTTACCGTATAGATCAAAATCCACCACAGTCGAAAGGGTTAATGTGGCAGGGCTCAGTAGAGAAATCAAACTATCGGTGCGGGGCCTAAGAGGATATAGGGCCCCAAGCAGAGAAGAACGCCCGCAGGCAGGTTATTTCCTACTCTTAATTGGTGAAGCCCGAGGAGCTCTGGTAGAGGGGGACCACATGTGGCTGACAGTGGAGGATGGAGTCAGTTAGTTGCAATAAAGAGGGTGCAGTCCCCGTGCAATCCCGGTGAAGATGGCGGCAGCGGGGCATTACTCTCGCCGGGCGGACAGGGTTATATTCACCAGCTCAGGAGCGGTGTCAGAGGGGGCCTACAGGCCAGGAGGGCAGCGGCTATCCGTGTCGGCAGCAGGCACGGGGTAGGAGGGAGAAAGAAGGTCTGCCGACGGGCAGACCGTACCGTCGGGATTCAGTCCGACAGCACAGCGGACATGCCCAGTGATCGGGGGGGGCAAAGGTAAGTTGGTTGTTTGGACGGGTATGGCGCCTAAAGTTCCGGGTGGTAAGGAGTAGGGGTCCAGGAGTTATTCAGCGTGCGGTCTATCAGTCTGGCTAGCCACCTTAGAGCTCATATCTAACCCCTTCTTGATGACGCACAGTAATAGTACGTAATAGTCAACGGACATATTGCAGCTGGCACATGCTTGTTTATACAACGCCCGACTTTGAATTTCGCGGTTTTAACGGTTCACACGCTGAGTGTATTACATAGCAAAGTATAATACACTGTATTGCACTGTGTAAGCTCATATGAGCTTGAACAAGCGTTCAGAAGATTGCTTGTCAAGTCAACTGTTAATAAAAGTTTTAAAACAATAAAGACACAGACGCAGACACCAGTGAATGGGCAACATGGCAGAGCCCCAAAATGTTATCCATATTGCTCAAGTAAGCGGGTTCGTCGACCCTGGTCCATAACTGCGCTGCCTATTGCCCTAGTTGATCCCGACCAGCCAATTGCCAGACCAGCTAGTTGATCCATCGCAGCCATATTCACCACAATGGGCGTCAAAGGGGTTAATGGAGGGGCAACATACAACGCTATGTGCTGTTGACTAGGACATCACCAATCCTCAGTAGAAAGGGGGAAATCTGATGGCATTATGCCATCTCCCAGAGAGCTCCGATGAACCGATCTGTACACCCATATGCACCAGAACTGCTGGAGAAGGGATACCCTGTATTGGGGATAAAACTTTATACCAGTGTTCCACGTATTCAATCCCTCATTTCTAGCGGGTACCACTCACCCACGGCGCCAAATGCACAAGCAAAACCAGAGAGGCCTTATGGATATGGATGAAAGGGGAACATCAAGGCACTCTGTTTTGTGCCAGTAGGGCTCTACAAATGCATCCTGACGAGGAGATCGGTAAATAATTCAATGAAATGGAATTCTTTTCGAATTTCAGGAAAACTTTGGTTTGGCACAAATCGTGACGTTTAAATGATTTGTTGGAAACAATCCCCCCCCCCTTTATTAGAAAAAGCTGTGAGCATCAAAGCTGTTACATGGGGCCAGAGACTCTGGGAAGAGAAAGGAACCACCCACGAGAACATGTGAGACATGGAAGCAATCAAGACATGGCAGGCATATGTGATTGTCACACAGCCCGATAACAACAGACGGCCATTTGCAATCCGTCATTTCACAATGTATGTGCTGTCTCTAGCGTCTAGCTGCTTGTACTCAGTCCAGAGTGTCAAGTTGTTGGGGTTCTGTATCCCAAATTTTCAATTCTTTTTTGCTCCTAAAGTAGATATCATAAAGGCGTCAAATCCACATAGTGATGGAGTGATTTTTGCTCTCAAAGTCCACAGCGTTGTCCGTTTTTGGGTTCTCGATTCCCCACTTTGAATTCCTTTTTGTTGCTAAAGTTGATATACGAATTCATGTCAAATAAAACTAGGTTGATGAATGATTTTAAACTCAAAGTCCAGGCTGTCAGTTTCAGGGCCGTAACATTGCAGGAGTTGCAGTAGAGAAGTGTCACGGCCCAGCAATAGTGGGCATCAGAGCGGGTGGGGGCATGTTAACCAAGGAGCAACCCGCTTTTGTCTCCAAAGTCATGTGGAGAGATTGACATTTTCGACACACACTGCCCTTATGCATCAGATTAGATCAGCCATGAGCCTCCCCCAAACGATTGAGAACTAGTCTGGATTCTAAACTACCTGCATCAGCACTATTCTGATGCTACCACCCCGCCGGATGCCAGTGGCCTCCACTGCCTCCCACCAGCTGTACCAGGGATAGGAATTGTCACCAACTCAGACTCTGTCATGTCGCAATGTCTGTCCTCAGCTGCTGCCGGCAGCTCAACACTCTGCCTTGGCCACTCTGTGGACTACGATGTGCTGCCACACCATAATTGTCTTGTGCACTCTTGTGGCCCCTACTTAATGCAAGACCGCTGTCTCCTGGAACACCCGGTGATTTTCATAAATTCTGATTTTACCTTCCACTGCTCTTGGACGTTTGCCACTAGTTGGTTTTCCCATTCATTTAATCGTCAGGCAGGAATGAAAGCTTCAGGATTGATTTAGCCAACAGAGTAGTGGCTACAGAACCCAGAGGAAACTGGCAACATCCCATTTACTGATATGTCTGTTGGATCAAACTCTGTTTGTTTTTGGCGTAGCAATAATAATGGATTATAGACGATTGACAGATGAAAAAATGGCCAATGATCAGTGCCGTCATGCAAAATACTGCCGACCCTCTCCCTCTTTTGGGGGGTTTCTTATGTATCAGCATTTAACTAGAACAGGTGTGTCGTAATATATGGGTTGTTGTCTTATGGCTTATAATAATTGTACTAGTTTTTCCTGAAAAACGATCATAAAAATTGAAACCACAAGATTTGCCTTTAAAAGACAACATCCCTCTTGCACTTGTGTAACAAAAAAACATCATGCTATATGCATTTATATGTGGGGGATTTTTATTGTTTGACACATTTTGGAGGTTGTTCAATCTTTTATCTGTGGCTTAGAAAAATATGGGTTAATAATTACATTTTTTTGGGAAAGCTTTCACCCGTTTCCCTTTTGGGGCCTAATTGTATCATACACCTGTAGGGGCAAATACACATATTACACCTTGCAAGGGATGTGCTTTCAGAAATAGTGTCAACTGTTGGGGTCCTCCTCTGTTTGGTACCACTAGTTGCCTATCACCAAATGAATTCCTGATGAAATGTAATTCAGCCATATTTGTCCTCAAAAACTGAGCAGCGCTTGTTTTCATTCCAGCGCCATCTATGCCAGTACAGCAGTCTACAGTCACAAAAACGGGCATATTCAGGAGGCATTGCACACAAACATTGTATGATGAATTTGCTTTTTATATGGAATGAAGAAATTTAAGTGTTCAATTAATAAATTGTTTTTTAAAAAAAATTACTTGTAGTATAGAAAAAATTTCCCTACATTGATTTTTCACCGCATGAAACACTCAAAGGGTTAACAAACTTTCCAAAGCTTGTTTTACTATTTTGAGGGTGCCAGTTTCTAAAAATGGTGTGAATTTGGGTGGCATTCATATATAGGCCTTATGTAAAGTCATTCTAGTTTAATCGGTCCGTCAAAAAAATAGCACCTAAAGTTATAGCCTCCTAACATCCGGGGAAAAAAAGAAAAATCTTGAAAAAATAAATGCAAGTAAAAAGCAGACATGTAAAGCAAATGTTTTACCGATATATTGTGACACATGCTACTTTCCAAAAGTAGAACAATTTGAACGTGCAAAACAATTTTTTGCCAAATTTCATTTTAATTGTAGGACAGTGCGGACGGGTTTCCTTAGGCCACCAGAGGAAATCAATTGAGGCCCACTCTTCATTATCCCTAGGAAATATACTTAGGCAGCTCCAAATTGTGGGGTGTTCGATGGACCCTTGGGGTTCAGTATTCTGGGTTGAGCCAGGGCCCACCGGAGGAGAGGATCCTCTGGTTACTCTGGTGGGCCAGTCCGACACTGATGAGATCCAGACAAAAAAGAGTTCTAAACATTTTTTGCTGTAAGGGACCAGGACTACAAGAAGCTTAATTACGACACCTTACAGCTGATTATTGCATCTGGGACTATAGTAAGGCATTCAGAAAAGGTCAGTGGGGTATGTTGTAACTCTGGGTTGTCTGTAAGTCGGTTGGCCTTTAAGTAGGGGACCGACTGTTAGTTTCATAAATAAAAGATACCTTACCACAGCTTACACTAAAGTATGAAACTATATTGGCCTCAGAAGCACCAGAAGGATTATTATTCTACAAACTTTTAGATTTTTTTCCATTTACTCCCCAAACATATCAAACCTATATAAATGTGGTTGTCTCCGTGCTCTTACCCCCCAAAGAATATACGGGAGGTGCACACTTAAAGCTGTAAAAGCAAGGCCCAACACTGGTGGCGGTGAAAGGTCAATTAGAATTGCTTGATGGGGTTTTGATTCAAAAAGGTGGTCCCTTAGTGGGGTTTCCACTGTTTCATTACCCCTGGTCTGTACATAAATTACTGTATCAGATATGGTTGATGATCATGTCTAATGGTAGGAACCCTCCATCACAGGTGATGACATCACAAAGCACAGAGAATCTAAGTTGAGAGATATATTTGCATATAGGCCACACCCAACAAAAACCGACCAATCAGAGCTAGATCATGCAGCAGAGCCCGCCACCTAGGGTATAAAAGGCAGCGACGGAACCCACCCTGTCATTATGACCTGCGGAAATTGGAGACAGCAACATCCCATGACCAGCCTTGAGGGAGCAAGCAAGCTTGGAGGAATACAACCAGATCAAGGAGCTGCTGCAATGCTTGGATGCCAGATGACATGAGCACTGTAATGCAAGAAGCTACCCACCAGCACTGTAGAGGGGCCCAAGGCCAGAATGGAAGAAGGCAACCAGCTCCAGGAGCATATCAAGACTTGGTGCCACATCCACCGACTACTACGTGCACCAACGATAACCAGCTTTGAAGAACAAGTTTCCTCCTGGAAGAATTCAACACATCCAGGAACTGCTTCAAAGCTGGATGATGGGTGCATCGAGAAGTGCTGTACTGCATCTTACCATCTGCCCTGTAGAGCAAACCCATCCTGGAGAAGGACCTGACCAGGATCAGGCTCAGGCATGGACACGTATGTACAACCAGCATATGACAGGAGGACATCCAACATGGTGAACAACCACAGGAGAAAACAATATCAAGGAGGATGGGAAGAAACCAGAGGCGAGAAGAGCAAACAGGCAAAGAAGAAGAAAGCTAAAAGCAGTTCTTATTAGCCCAACTCCAAACATCTGAGGATGGATGCCAGTCTCACCCGAGAGGAAAATACACCATCAAAGAGGAATGTTTAGTGAGATTCCAGGACCGAGGCCACATGGTGGACACCAGCGGTAGGAAAATCGATCTGACAATCTTCATTTCTTTATTTTGACACTAGATGTAAATTCGGCGAGTGCCTGGATCAGTAAATAACTGCATCTAGTTCTCCATGTCTGTCACTCACTCTTGCGACCTTATACTGTATTTCCTCACTCACTCTTACTGTCTGTCTCTCATGGAGCTCTCTATCACACTCCTTACATTGCTGTCTCTCTGTCACTCACTTACTGCGTCTTTCTGTCTCTATCCCTTTTACCTCAAACAAGCGTATTATATCATTGCCTCTAGAACTAATCAAAGCTCTGAGCTCATATTAATGACCTGTGGCAGAAATAGCAAACAAATCATGCCAGTTTCTAAATTCCACTGCGCATCAAAACAATGGGGTCATTACTAAGGGTCCTGAATACGTATTTCCGCCGATTTCAGATTTGCGCCCGAAGTGCCCCGGGATTTTGGCGCACGCGAGACGTTATTGTGGCGCATCGGTGCAGGATTTCCGCGACAGAAATAGGGGGACGTGTGGCCATCGGAAAACCTGAGGATTCGAAAAATACAAGTGGGGGACAACTAAAAGAAGAATTGTGTCGCCAAAATCAATCACATGCACCAGGAATAGGTTGGTGAATTCCGGCGGGACATAGGCGCAGCAGCGACACCTGGGGGATATCGGGCGCACGACCTTGTGAATCGCTGAAAGACCCGTTCCTCGTAGGGAGAATGCGAAGCTGGATCGCGACAGGGCAGGGGGGTAAGTGACTATGAGCCCCAAGTTCTTACTGTATATGGTGGTAATAAAGTGTATTTTGAAAGTGCAGGGTGGAAACTTATGGCTAAAAACCTAGTCTATGACGTTCCGTTGAATCACATAGAGGACTGTTAAGAATTGGTGATTGTAAATGCGACGGTGCAGTTCCTTTAGCGGACCGTATATACATACAGAAAGCTTTATGTCATATAGCTTTATATTTCAATTAAAAATGTCTGGTTGGCATAGCAACCAATAACATCTCATCTTCATTTAAAAACTGCTTTGAAAAATAAAAAGAAAGCTGAGTTGGTTGGTTCTATGGGAAACAAAGACAACATACTGCAGGCCACTTTGGACAATGAAGCGGGAGCAAGGTGTTTTAGAGTTCTTTTGCGTAAATCCTAGACGTATTTTTTGTAGGACGGACCACAGCAGTTATGTAACTCATATGCTAACTTTTATCCCTTTCAAATCACATTATACACATATATTGCTCACTTATAGGCAATAGATCAGCTACCAAAGATGTGAGAATGGCGTGAAAGGTACAGTGAAGAGATGACCACAAAATCCAGACTGTACAAAACATCTGCACTGACCTCGCCCCTAGCCTGATGCCACCGGAGGAGCTCCACAGGCCTCAGAAACAGATGTTAGCCTCAGAGGCCACAAATTTTCAGTCACTGCAGCTCACCGACTTCAACCATACGTAGGAGCTCCCCAGACTGAAAGGTATCCACACAGCAGCATGAGCCAGGACAAGAAAGACCAACACAGCCAAATCCTCTGTGGAAAAAGACGGCACCTCTGCAGGAACTTCCGTTGTTCGTGCCCCCTATCGCTGTAGTTTATATCCTTCCACCGTGTTTTGGGTAACGGAGGATTTAGGACATGTCTTATTGCGACAGCATATCATCCGCCAAAGAGCATGTTGCCAATAAGCCGTCAACTAAGCAGGTATTACAAAGAAGAACGAGTAACTGCTGCTTTGCAGAGCGCCAAGCGTCCTCCAGATATCGCAGCAATGCCCGTACCCATTCATGGCCGGGCCGGCTTTCACACTAAGACACTATGGTTATTATGTGATGGAGCTGGCTGCCAGAGTGGAACTGATTTCATCCTGAAGAGCAACTAAACCCTCTGGATATGAAACATTCGACATTGATCACAGCCAGAACTGGTCTTGGAATCTACAATTCCCTGCATAACCAAGGATTATCCATCGTGACCCTGAAGCCACTTAATATCCGTCTGACCACTGACGGCCACCACATCAAAAATTGCAGAATTTGGCCTTGCTGTGGATGGTGCAGGCAATGGCAACAGCATTACCCGTAGAGTTTCCCGCTACAATGGGAACACAGGATTGCAGCCCCAGAAATCGTACATGGTTTGCTTCATACGAGTGACAGATGACTACTTTCATGGTGTGAACTCGTTATAAAATGATGACAAGCCAGACGACCTTCCCTGGTAGCAAGGGAAATGGAAGAGACGTGAGATGTCCGGCCTCAATCACACTACAGTGTTCCCAGAATCTCTGACACCAGACGCTTGTCAGCATCTAGAGGACTGTTGTGCCAAGAACCAGTTCTACGATGGGATTCAGAGATATCAGGAGACATCCATCTATCCAAAATTAACTGGGAAGATGTGGAGGCACGGATGAGAATGGAACCCCCAGCCATCCTGGGACAGGTGCTTGCTGACCTACATCTTGAGGGATACCATATACTATGCTGAACCACCACAACGATACAACATAAAAATCGGGGAAGCTATTCAAGGGAAGTTCAAGCGGGGTGTCCTGATGGTCAAAAATTATTCATCCTGTCAGACGAACCAGAACCGGGTTGGCCAGCTCTTCACCAGATTCTCTGCATAAAGTAAGACATGTGAAGAGTAATACATGGTAGAGAACCCATTACCCTACCGCATCTCCAACCCACACTCCTAACCACCGGATGGACCATCTGGAAGGTGCAATCTGCAACTCCCCAACCGCAAAGGGACCGCCTGAGGTAAGCCTAGCTCCATTCAACGGACGTCCATAGTCTCTCACCTCAAATGGACTAGCTTGAGGTTATAGCTTGCTCCACTCACCATGGTCCATAGACCTCTTGAAGGATAGCTTTTGCGCACACTTCAATCACCGCAATAATGGACTGCCTTGGAAGGTAGAGCTTTGATCCACCTTCACTATGCGTCCATAGACCTTGAAGGATAGCTTTGTGCACCTTCAATCACCGAACAGACTGCCTGAAGAGAGCTTTGTCCCTTCACTATGCGTCCATAGAACTCTTTTGAAGGAGAGCTTTGTGCACCTTCAATCACTGAAAATGGGACTGCTTGGAGGTAGAGCTTTGCTCCCTTCAACCTGCGTCATAGACCTCTTGAAAGGATAGCGTGTCCTCCTTCAATCACCGAAAATGGATGCATGAAGGTCGAGGCTTTGCTCCATTCACCAGGCGTCCATTAGACTCTTGAAGGATAGATCTGTGCACCTTCAATCAAACGAAAAGGGACTGCCTGAAGGTAGAGCTTGCCTCCCTTCACTATGCGTCATAGACTATTGGAGGATAGCTTTGGCACCTTCAAATACGAAAATGAATGCTTTGGAGGTAGAGCTTTGTCCCTTCACAGGCGTCCATTAGACCTCTTGAAGGATAGCTTTGTCTCCTTCAATCACCAAAAATGGACTGCCTGAAGGATGTTAGAGTGACTGTGTGCTGTGACCTCACCATTGGTCCATAGACCTCTGAAGGATAGCTTTGGCCACCTTCAATCACCGCAAAATAGATTGCCTGAAGTAAAGTTTTGCTCCCTTCACCATGCGTCAATAGACACTCTTGAAGGATAGATTTATGCCCCTTCAATCACCGACGAAAATGGACATGCTGAAGGTAGCGCTTTGCTCCTTCACCAGGCTTCCATAGACCTCTTGAAGGATTAGCTTTGTGCACTTTCAATCACGAAAAATGGACTGCTGGAGGCAGAGCATTGCTCCCTTCGCTAGGCGTCCATTAGACCTCGTGAGGAGAGCTCTGTGCCCTCAATCACCGCAAAATTGGACTGCCTGACGGTAGAGCTTTGCTCCCTTCACTATGCGTCCATAGACCTCTTGAAGGATAGCTTGTGCACCTTAAATACCGAAAATGGACTGCCTGGAGGTAGAGCTTTGCCCCTCACCAGGGTCCATAGACCTCTTGAAGGGGACGCTTTGTCTCTTCAATCACCAAAAATGGATGCCTGAAGGTAAGCTTGCTCCCTAACATGCGTCAATAGACCTCTTGAAGGATAGATTTGTTGCACCTCAATCACCGAAAATGGAATGCCTGAAGGTGAGAGCTTTGCTCCTTCACCAGGCGTTATAGACCGCTTGAAGGATAGCTTTGTGCACCTTCAATCACCGAAATGGGACTGCCTGAAGGAGAGCTTTGATGCCAACACCAAGTCCATAGGACCTCTTGAAGGATAGCTTTTTGCACCGTCAATCGCTCTTAAAATGGACTACGAGCTTTGCTCCCTTCACCAGGCTTCCTAGACTTTTGACGGATAGCTTTTGTGAACCTTTCAATCAACGAAAATGGATGCGATGAAAGAAGAGCTTTGCTGCCAAAACCAAGCTCCATAGACCTATTGAAGGATAGGTTTGTGCACCTTCATCACCCAACAATGGATGCCTGAATGTAGAGCTTTGCCCCTTCACTATGGTCCATAGACCCTTGAAGGATAGCTTTGTGCACCTTCAACCACCGAAAATGGGCGGCCTGGAGGTTAGAGCTTGCTCCTTCACAGCGTCATATAGACTATTGAAGGATAGCTTTGTCCTCCTTCAATAACACGAAAATGGGACTGCTGAAGGTAGAGCTTTGCTCCCGTCACCATGAGTCCATAGGACCTTCTGGAAGGATAGCTTGTGCACCTTCAATCACCGAAAAATGGATTGCCTGACGGTAGAGTTTGCTCCTCACCCTGGTCATAGGACTCTTGAAGGATAGCTTTATGCCCCTTCCAATCACGAAATGGCCTGCCTGAAGGTAGAAGCTTTGCTCCCTTCACAGGGTCCATAGACCTCTTGACGGTAGCTTTGTGCACCTTCAATCACCGCAATGGACTGCTGGAGGGTAGAGCTTGCTCCCTTCGCCAGGCGTCCATAGACCCTTGAAGGATAGTTTGTGCACCTTCAATCACCGAAAATGGATGCCTGAAGGTAGAGTTTGCCCCTTCACCATGATGCGTCAATAGACCCTTGAAGGATCGCTCTTGTGCACCTTCAATCACCGAACATTGGATGCCTGAAAGTAGAGCTTTGCTGCCAAACCAAGCGTCCATAGACCTCTTGAGATAGCTTTGTCCTCTTTAATCACCCGAAAAATGGGAAATGCCCGAAGCGAGAGGCTTTTGCTCCCTTCACAGGCGTCCATAGACCTCTTGAAGGATACTTTGTGCACTTCAATCACCGGAAAAAAATGACTGACCTGGAGGTAGAGCTTTTGCTCCCTTCACAGGCGTCCATAGACCTCTTGAAGGATTAGCTTTGCATCTTCAATCACCAAAAATGGATGCCTGAAGGTTAGGCTTTGCGCCACTCAACCATGCGTCCTAGACCTCTTGAAGGATAGATGTGTGGCACCTACAATCCACCGACAATGGATGCTGTAAGTAGAATTGCTCCCTTCACAGGCGTTCATAGACCTCTGGAAGGCTTAGCTTTGTGCACATTCAATCACGAAAAATGGAATGCCTGAAGGTTAGAGTTTTGCGGCCAAAAACACCAAGCGTCATAGACCTATTGAGGATAGCTTTTTGCACCGTCAATCGCTTAAAATGGACTACAGAGCTTTGCTCCCCCTCACCAGGATCCATAGACCTTTGAAGGATAGTTTTACGTGTACCCTCAAGACACCGAAAAGGGAGAGTGCCTTATGAAGAGTTTTGCTGCCACACAAAGCGTCCATAGACCTAGTGAAGGATAGCTTGGCACCTTCAATCACGAAATGGCGGCCTGAAGTAGAGCTTGCTCCCTTCACTATGCGTCAATAGACCCCTAAGGATAGACTTGTGCACTTCAAATCACCGAAAATGGACTGCCGGAGGGTATAGCTGCTCCCTTCACAGGCGTCCATTAAACCTATTGAAGGATAGCTTGTCCCCTCATCCACCGAAAATGGACTGCGTGAAGGAAAGAGCTTTGCTCCCTTCACTAATGCGTTCCATAGACCCCCTTGAAGGATAGCTTTGTGGACCTTCAATTACCGAAAAAATGGACTGCCTGAAAGGTAGAGGCTTGCTCCCTTCACCATTGCGTCCAAGACCTCTGAAGATAGTCGTGCACCTTCAATCACGAAAACTGGATTTGCATGAAGGTAGAAGCTTTGCTACCTCACCATGCGTCCATAGACCTCTTGAAGGATAGCTTTAGCCACTTCAATTCACAGAAAATGGACGGCTGAAGGTAGAGCTTTGCTCCCTTCACCAGGCTTCCATGACCTCTTGAAGGATAGCTTTGTTGCACCTTCAATCACACGGAAATTGGGATGCCTGAAGTTAGGGTGTAAGAGCTTGATACATTCAATATGCGTCCATAGACATCATGAAGGGATAGCTTTTTCCACCTTCAATCACCGAAAATGGATGCCTGAAGGTTAGCTAGGCTTGCTCCCTTCACATGAGTCCATAGACCTCTTGAAGGCTAGCTCTGGCACCTTCACTCACCGAACTGGACTGTCTGAAGTAGAGCTTGAGGCCAACACCAAGAGTCCATAGACCTCTGGAAGGATAGATTTGGTGCACCTTCATAACGAAAATGGAATGCCTGAAGGTAGAGTTGCTCCCTTCACTATGATCCATAGGACCTTTGAAGGATAGTTTGAGCACCTTCAATCACCGGAACAATGGACTGCCTGGAGGTAGAGCTTTGCTCCCTTCACCAGGGTTTCCATAGACCTCTGGAAGGATAGCTTTGTCCTCCTTCAATCACCAAAATATGGATGACCGAAGGTAGTAGGCTGTTGATACATCACCATGCGTCCATAGACTCTTGGAAGGATAGCTTTGTGCACCTTCAATCACCAAAATGGATGCCTGAAGGTAGAGCAGTGCTCCCTTCCACCAGGCGTCATAGACCTCTTGAAGGATTAGCTTTGTGCACCTTCAATCACCGAAAATGGGGACTGCTGAAGGTAGGCGTTTGGCCTGCCAACACCAAGCGTCCATCGACCTATTGAGGATAGCTTTTTGCACCGTACAATCGATTAAAATGGGACTACTACAGAGCTTGCTCCCTCACCAGGCTGTCCATAGACCCTTTGAACGATTAGCTTCGGGAACCTTCAATCACAGAAAGCAAAAATGGGATTGCTGAAAAGAAGAAGAAGAGTTTGCTGCCACACAAGCGTCCATAGACTATTTGATGAAAGCTTGGTGCACCTCAATCACGAAATGGACTGCCTGGAGGTTCGAGCTTTGTCCCTTCACCAGGCGTCCATAGACCTCTGAAGGATTAGCTTTGTCCTCCTTCAATCACAGAAAATGGAAGGCACGAAGGTAGAGCTTTGCTCCCTTACACCCTGCGTCCATAGAACTCTTGAAGGAGAGCTTTGTGAACCTTCAATCACCGAAATGGATGCTGAAAGGAGAGCGGGCTCCCTCACAGGCGGTCATAGACCTCTTGAAGGATAGCCTTTGTGCACCTTCAATCACCGAAAATGGACTGCCTGAAGTAGAGCTTGCTGCCAACACCAAGCGTCAATGACCTATTGAAGATAGCTTTAGCTTTGTGCACCTTCATGCTTAAAATGGACTACAGAGCTTTGCTCCCTTCACAGGCTTCCATAGACTATTTGAAGGATAGCTTCGTGACCCTTCCAATCACGAAAATGGACAGCCTGAAAGAAGAGCAGTTGCTTCAACACCAAAGCTACATAGAAACCCCTTTGAAGGATAGCTGGGTGCACCTTCAACTCCACCGAAAATGGGACTGCCTGCAGGTCGAGCTTTGCTCCTTCACGCAGGCGTCCATAGACCTCTGAGGATAGCCTTGTGCACCGTCAATCACCGAAAAGGGACTGCCTGAGGTAAGAGCTTTGATCCTTCACCATGCGTCCATAATAGACCTTCTTGAAGGACGCTGTGAGCCCTGCAATCGACGAAAATGGACTGCTCGAAGGTGAAGCTTCTGCTCACCTTCACAAGGCGTCCATAGACCATTGGGCCAGCACGGGGCTTAGTGGTTAGCACTTACAGCCTGGCAGCGGTTTGGTGGGGACTAAGTCCCAGATCAAATCTGCCAGAGTTTGATGTCTCTCCGTGTTTGCGTGGGTTTCCACGAGGTCCTCCGGTTTCATACCACTCCAAAAAATACTGAAATGGACTGCTGTACTTCTTTCACCAAGCGTCCATAGAATAAAATTCAAAGATAAAAAAATAGAATTCTCATGACATTATAGAAATTAATGGAGAGGTGTCTGATTTTTTTTAAATATAGATCTATATTGAGACCATGTTGGAGGGTGTTCTCATTGTAACGTGACAGAACAAAATATAAGGATGGTTGTTGATGTAAAGAGAAAAAAACCCAGTCCCCTCCAATTATGAAGGGAAACCATTGGCTTCAATCCAGGTGTTCTAAGTAGAGTTGCACACTTCGACCACAGATTAGCAACAAGTCTTTCCCAAATTTCTACAAATGTCAGGGTTAGTAGTAAGTGGTTGTTTCTCAGGAACCGTGATATATAAAAAATAAAAAAAAAGTAGGGTCCTGCTTCTGTGTGGTGTTAGGGCTGGGGCGTCGGGTAAGTCAACCCTAAAATTCGCAATTTTCCTAAACTCCTTAACACCTGGGGAATCGTTTACACACATACAACAAATAGCGCGTCACGTAATAGCACGTCACGGTTGTCACTGCGGGGGAATGGAGGGCTTACAGTCGGAGTATCTCCATAGTGGTAAGTTTTGCTGCCTAGTGCCAGCAATTGCGCCGATTAAACCCGGGTACCACGATTAATGCACCAGGATAGACTGGTGAACTCTGGCGTTCGATTGGGCACAGAAGCGACACCGGTGGACTTGGCGCGGACGCCCTTAGGAATCGCGGAAGCAGAATCCTCGCGGGATTAAGGATGGAAAGGCCTTGACCGCTGGTAATAGTGCCTCAAGATGGGCAAGCAGGGGGGGCCTGAAGGGTTTTCCAACAATTCCCAGAGGCTCATATTCTTGGGGGGGGGGGGGGGGGGGGGGGGGGGGGGGGGGGGGGGGGGGCCTGATATTTCCAGGACATTATCACCACTTTCCGGGCGTAGTGTAGAGTGAACAGGAAGAAAATCTTGTCATAGTGGCCGTTCATAGCTTCATTCATGAATCCCAGGAGAAGTACCCTAGGGGACATTAATCGAGGAAAGTCAAAGTGTCTATTCAAGAAATCCAAGACATCTGACCAGAACACAATAACCTTTGGGCAGGCCCAGACGCAATGCATGAAGGAACCAGTGTCAGGCGAGCATAAGTCATTAGGCATAACCCCCATGCGAAATAGTGTTACAGGAGTGAAATATTCCCGATGGAGAAATTTGGACTCTATTAGGAAGTCCCTCATGCTCACCACAGAATCAAAGTAGGAGAGTTCGACTTCCCTCCAGTCATCATCAGACAGGACAGGGATATCACTCCTCCAGCGTTCAAAAGCTTTCTCAAAGACAGGACAGGGATATCACTCCTCCAGCGTTCAAAAGCTTTCTCAAAAGGTCTGGTGCCCTGTGCTTGCAGGAGACCGTAGACCTGGGTGAGCGGTAAAGTAGATATCAATAAATCTGCGTCAAATCCACATAGTTGATGGAGTGATTTTTGCTCAAAGTCCACGGTGTCAGTTTTTGGGGTTCTCGATTCCCCAAATTTCAATTCCTTTTTGTTGCTAAAGTTGATATCAAGAAATTCATGTCAAATAAACATAGTTGATTGAATGATTTTAACTCAAAGTCCAGGCTGTCAGTTTTCAGGGCCGTAACTTGCGGAGTTTGCAGTAGAGAAGCTGTCCTGCCCAGGCAATAGTGGGGCATCAGAGCGGGTGGGGGCCATCGTTACCCCAAGGAGAACCCGCTTGTCCACCCGTAATGTGGAGAGATTGACCTTTTTCGACACACCACTGCCTTATGCATCAGATTAGATCAGCCATGATGCCTCCCCCAAACGATGAGAAACTAGTCTGGATTCTAACTACCTGCCTCAGCCACTATTCTGATGCTACCACCCGCCTGATGCCAGTTGCTCCATCTGCCTCCCACCAGCTTTACCAGGGATAGGAATTGTCACCCAACTCCAGACTCTGTCATTGTGCCACTTTCTGTCCTCCTGCTGCTGCCGGCAGCTCCACACTCTGCCATTGTGCCACTCTGTGGCCTACGATGTTGCTGCCACCTCCATAATTTGTCATTGTGCCACTCTGTGGCCTACGACCTCTTGAAGGATAGCTTTGTGCACCTTCAATCACCGAAAATGGACTGCCTGAAGGTAGAGCTTTGCTGCCAACACCAAGCGTCCATTGACCTATTGAAGGATAGCTTTGTGCACCTTCAATCGCTTAAAA
>WNYA01002063.1:0-50330 GCA_019512145.1 Engystomops pustulosus
ACTATTATTATTATTATGGAGATTATTATTATTATTATTATTATTATAATTATTATTATTATTATTATTGAGATGATTATTATTATTTTTACCATTATTAATAATCATCTCCATAATAATAATAATAATAATAGTCTGAATAATTACAATAATAATCTCTGAGAAGATTCCTCTCTATATATCAGTGCATTAGTCTGTGTCACAGTGTATATGGAAGATAACACTTCTTAGTTACCAGAAATCCTCAGCTCTGTATCACTGGGCTTATAGCTCAGTTAGTTAAGCTTCTGTCTGCAGTGCAGAGGGTCCCAGGTTTGAATCTCAGCCTGGCCAAAACTTTATGTAATTTAATTAAATAAATAGCTTGTGTCTGGGGAAGCCCTGGAGACCATATATGGACAGATCTGATCTGACCTGATGACGTGGTCCCTGCTCTCCGCTAAGCCGACACTTCTCTGAAAAGGATTCCCTGCCCGATGTCTGCTCTGGGGAACCCTAGGAGATGCAGTGACCATATATGGACAGATGCTGATCTGACCTGATGACGTGCTCTCCGCTAAGCCCGACACTTCTCTGAAAAGGATTCCCTGCCCAATGTCTGCTCTGGGGAACCCTAGGAGATGCAGTGACCATATATGGACAGATGGTGATCTGACCTGATGACATGGTCCCTGCTCTCCGCTAAGCCCGACACTTCTCTGAAAAGGATTCCCTCCCGATGTCTGTAGAAGCCATTCTGTACTGTGAGTTCTGGCTTTCAAAGTATTTACTATGGGGACAACACAGCCGCGGGACCTGGGGGGAAAATCCGTGAGAATCTCATAGCTGCCCGTGACGCGGGGCAGAGGTAAGAAAAACGGGAAAGCCCCGTCAAAATCGGGACGGTTGGGAGCAATGTATAATGCTGCATAGCACATATATAGCACTGCATGATACATATACGGTATATAATGATGCATAGCACATACATAGCACTGCATGATACATATACGGTATATAATACTGTATAGCACATATATAGCACTGCATGATACATATACGGTATATAATGCTGCATAGCACATATATAGCACTGCATGATACATATACGGTATATAATGATGCATAGCACATATATAGCAGCGCATGATACATATACAGTATGTAATGCTGCATAGCACATATATAGCACTGCATGATACATATACTGTATATAATGCTGCATAGCACATATATAGCACTGCATGATACATATACGGTATATAATGCTGCATAGCACATATATAGCACTGCATGATACATATACGGTATATAATGATGCATAGCACATACATAGCACTGCATGATACATATACGGTAATTAGTAATGATGCATAGCACCTACATAGACTGCATGATACATATACGGTTATCTAATATGTATAAGCACAATTATAGCACCAAATGGATACATAGATACTGATAATTGGGCCATAGCACATGACATAGCACTGCATGTGATACATATACGGTATGTAATGATGATAGCAATATATAGCACGGCATTGATCAACCATATACGTATTGTAATGGCTGCATAGCACATATAGCACCGCATGATACATATGACGGTATAAAAAATGAGCATAGCAAACCGTATATAGCACTGCATGACACAATATACGGTGTAAATACTGTAGTACTATATAAGAAACCACATGATACATATACTGTATGTAATGCCTGACAGCACATATATAGCAGCGCATGATTACATACGGTATGATAATGATGCATAGCACATATATAGCACTGCATGATACATATACGGTATGTAATAAGCTGCATAGCACATATATAGCACTGCATGACACATATACGTATTAATTGCTGCTAGCACATATTATAGCACCGCATGATACATATACGGTATATAATGCTGCATAGCACGTATATAGCACGCATGATACATATTGAGATAATGCTGCCATAGTCACATAATCGCACGTCTGCATGATACGTCGGATATGTAATGCTGAATACAACATATATATAGCACTGCATGAACATATCGGTATATAAGTGCAGAGCATCATAGAAGCACTGCATGATACAATATGGTATTAATGCTGCATAGAAGATATCGCAACTGCATGATACACATATGGTATGTAATGCTATAGCACATATCTCTGCACTGCAATGATACACATACGGTATTATACTGCATAGCACATACTAAGCACTGCATCACATAAGGTATATGGTCATAGCACTATATATTGCATGCATCTACTGTAATCTCATAGACTATAGCACTCTGACATGACATATACGGTATATAATGCTGTCATAGCACATATATAGCCACTGCAGATACATAGTACTGTGTTAGGTAATAGCTGGCAGTAGCACCATACATAGCACTGCATGAACATATACGTATATAATGCGCAATAGCACAATATAGCACTGCAATGATTACTATCGGTCATAATGCTGCAATAGCACTAATGGCACGCATGATACATATACGGTATGTAATGCTGATAGCTAGTATACACTGCATAACATACCGTAAATTCATAGCACTTAGATGATGATCAGATACGGTATATATGCTGCAATAGCACATATAATATAGCACCTGCATATACAATACTGTATTATCATGCTGCATAGCACTATATATACACTGCATGAACATATACTGGTATATAATGCGCATAGCACATATTAATAGCACTGCATGATACATATAGGTATATAATGACTGCATCGCACTATTAGCACTGGCCATATACATATACTGTATTAATGCATAGCAACGACTATATACACGCCATGACACATATACGGTATATATCATGCGATGCACACGACATATAGGCACTGTCATGATACATATATGGTATATAATCGGTTCATAGCACTAATATAGCACTGCATGATACATATTACTGTATATAATGCTGCATAGCACTGATTGAGCACTGCATGACACATATACGGTTTATATTAAATGCTGCAGAGCCCATATATAGCACTGCATGATCGTATATTGTATATAATGCTGCATAGCACATACATAGACTGCAGATACATATACGGTAGTAATGTGCATAGCACATATATAGCACTGCTTGATACCATCATGGTAATAATGCTGCATAGCACCATACATAGCACGGCCATGATACACCTAGTGTATGTCATGCAAGCATAGCACATAATAGCAACTGCATGATACACCATTATGGTATGGCATACTGCATCATAGCACATATATAGCATGCATGATACCATTACGGTAGGCATACCTCCCAACATTGTGAAAGGGAAAAGAGGGACAAATGGCGGCACCTAAGCCACACCCCCGATCATGCCTGGCCATGCCCCAAAGTTTATCCAATATTATATAATAAAAATATCTCAATAAAAAAAATATAATTATTATCCTCATGGGAGGTAGAACCCCGAAAAACTGCAGAGTGTCCATGTACACTATGTCACAGCGCTTCAACCAACTGAGCTATAACACTCTGTGTGATGTAGGGTGTAGATTTTGGTAACATAATAACTATGACTACGTTACACTGTGACACAGAGTTTAATGCATTGGTATATAGGGAGGGAATCTCTCAGAGATTCTTGTTACTTATTGAGACTATTATTATTATTATTATTATTATTATATTATTATTATTATTATTATTGAGATGATGTATATTATTTTTAACTATTAGTAATACTCATATCCATAAAATAAAAATCATAACATTATAATAATATATTAATAATAATAATAGTTCAATAATACAATAGCTAATCTCGTGAGAAGATCCTCCCTATATAGCAGTGCATTAGTATGTATCCACATGTAACACTGGCAGATAACATGTCTTAGTTAACGGAGAATCCTCACCTCTGATCAATGGGCTGTATAGTCGGGTATGTTTAAGCTCCTGTCGCATTGCAGCAGGGGTCCCAGGTTGAATCTGGCCTGGCCAAATCAAAATTGTGTCTTGGGGAGAGCAAATATATTCGCACAATATATGGGCAGATACGGCTCTGATCTGATGACTGGTCCCTGCTTTCTGCTAAGCCGACACTTCTCTGAAAAGGATTCCTGCCCGATGAATCTGCTTGGGGAACCCTAGGGAGCCGATGGACCAAATATGGACAGATAATCGATCTGAAGCTGATGACGTGGTCCCTGCTCTCCGCTAAGCTGACACTTCTCTGAAAGGATCCCTCCAATGTATGTAGAAGCCATTCTGTTTACTGTGAGTCAGGCTTCAAAGTATTTACTGTCGGGACAGCCGCGGGACCTGGGGGAGGAATCAGTGAAAATCTATAGTGCCCGTGACGCTGGGGCCCAGAGGGTACGAAAAAAAGGGGAAGAGTCCCGTCAAAATCGAGAGTTGGGAGCTATGGGTATGTAATGCTGCAAGCACATATATAGCCACTGCATCGATACTAATATACGGTATATAATGGTACTTAGAGACATACATAGTAGCCGCATGGATACATATATTACGGTATACAATGCTAATCTCTCATATATCCCATCACTGTATTGGCATTGGCAGCGGGACTTCATGGCCCGGGACCAGACTCTCTCTGACCTTCCCTACCTTTAGGAAGGGTTCGGCTCCAGGTTCAGTAGGCCCCATGGGTGACGAAAAAGGTCTCAGTAGGCTCCTTTTGCAGTATTAAAAATTCAGACAGGAAAATGTCTCCGGTTTCCCTAAATATTCACCTGTATTATATAATAAAAAAAGCCCCATCAACCCGTACCGATCCTTATGTACATCCTTATCTGGGCCCACCTGCAGTTCTTGGGCCCTGACACTTTCCCGGGTATGCCCAGCGGATGGCGCCCGGCCCTGCCTTAGGTGTAGATTCCAGGATCTGGATGTCTCTTTGGTCGTCTTGGGGTTATGCGCAATCACCTGAACACAAACATGCAGCGTAAAGCAAACAGCAGTCAATCGTGGCGTACACGCCATTACACAATAGAATTGGTCATTGATTCTCGAAGTTTTGATGCACAGTTGATGAGATGATTGCCAAATTGTTCACAAGTAGGAGGAGGACGGAATTTTGTATTCTCAGGGAAGCGTCACATAACAGGATGTTCTACAAGCGGATAGGAAATGAAGGACAACGATGATGCCCCTATCTTGGAACAGGAATCGTGCACAAGGATTCTGCGGTTAAATTTTACCCTAAGTGAGTGTTTAGGCACCAGGACGACATGTGATGTTCTATTGACAGTGTTTAGGTTTGTTGATTGAAGGGCGATCATGGGTGAGCCATCCTGAGAACAAACTGGAGGGTGTTTGCGCATTGATGTCCGCAGATCGTATAGTGTGCCAATGGCGCACTTGTATAGATCATTAGCAAATTTTGACTATAATCTACAAAATCTGGGGTTTGCCCAACATGATGGTGAGTGAGTTGAGCCTCTTGCCTCAGGCGAGCGCCGAACCTTGCAGCAGTGGGAGGATCGGATCTGCCTTATGAAAGTGTCTTTTCACACGTCATGTCAACATGGGGTGGAACCACGTATGGAGGAGCCCAGTTACAAAAAAAACCTGGACATCTATTGGATGCGCTGTAGATTGCGTTGATTCTATAGCTCGCCGATAAAGGAAGCAGAGAGTTTGGGTTCACTCACGCCTTAATATAGTGTCTGCAGTATATGGGAGGAAAAGATCAGACCCCTTTGAGTCAAAGCACCCTAGAGGGGTCTACATATGTAGAATTAAAGAAAAAAAAAAGTAAAAAATTTGAAAAACCTAAAAGTTTAAATCACTCCCGTACCCTAGAAGGATTAAAAATTCAAAAATAAGCATAAAACATGTTAGGTTTCACTACAGCCCAAAAGTCCGGAAGTGCAAATATAATAAAAAACAGTTATAGTTCCACAGTTATTGAAGCAAAGTGTCTCAGGTTTCCACCAGTTTCAGCTGGCAAAACACAGTCTTTTGCGTGCACAGATCTATCACTGTGAAATAATAACCATTCCCGCATCTCTCCCTGGCTGTAGTCTGCAAACACTCACAGCAGGTAACAAAACAGTAAATCCTGTAAACAGATTTGCTCATAGCAACGAGAGAATATAACCAACGGAGTAACCAAGGGGAAATTTCCGTCAGTTACGCACAAACGAAGCAGAATTCTTAACCCCTAGGGGACACGCCTATTTTGGCCTTAAGGAAGCCGGGGGGGGTCCATTCTTCAAATCTGGCTGTGTGTCACTATAAGTGGTTTTTATAGCTTGGGAAAGCTATGAGATATCAGGGGATTTTGAGAGTTTGTTTTCCGTGGAAACATTGCTATGCCAATTAGTTTAAAAATTTGGATGAACTCTTTTGCGTTTAGTTTTTAGTTATGAAAAAACAAACAAAAATTTTGGCAAAAATTTGAAAAAATCTATTTCAAACGTCTAAATCTCTAGCTTTTGATATTTTGCAGGACAGTCATAGCACCCAAATAAATTCATAAATTACATTCCCAGAAATGTCTGCTTTAGTTGGCATGGTTTTTAAGATTCCACATATTTTACTAGAATGTTAGAGGATCAGAATTTGGGTGCACATTTTTCAATTTTTTGTAAAATCGCCCCAAAACCCGTACTTAGATGGACGCTGAATCAATTCTAATGACACTGAGAGCCCCTAGAATAAGTAGCAAGACTTGTAAATTACCCAAGTGGAAACTTACACCCCTCAACGTAGTGAAAAAAATACTTTAAAAGTTTGTTAAACCCTTGGTGTTTTATAAGGGGTAAAACAAATGGAGGTTGCAGGCCGTCTGGCAAATTGTATATTTTTCACAACAATACACCCATTTGGGGAAAAATTAACATTTAAAAGGGATTAAATTAAAAAGGCTCCACAAAGTTTGATTACCCCAATTGCTCACGAGACACGGATACCTATATGTGTGGGGAACTGCTGTATGGGCGCACGGACGGGCAAGAAGGGAAGGAGGCGCCATCCCAAATCAGAATTGCATATGTCACATTGTTTACGGCTATAATTTTTTCTTCTTTTTTTTAATGAGGGAGCCTATAGGGGCTTATTTCGTTTGCCACATGGAGATGCCACTTTATGGGTATGTAATTTTGGGGCATCTACAGCTAATTGGTGAGATTTAATTAACGCTTTGTTGTGGAGGAACTGAAAATCATCAATTTTTTTTAGGAAAATTTTATGTGGTTTTTATTTGCCGTTAACCCCTACCAGTAAAAATAGTGTTTTATTTTTATTCTATGGGTCGCCGCCACGATTATGAAAAATACTTTCATTTATATATATTTTTTATTTTTACCATTTTTACTGAATATATATAAAAGTAATTTGGCAAAAGTGTTGTTAAGTTTTAGCATCACAGTACTTTCATATGCATAACTTGTTTATTTTTCAACCTCCACAAATCTGTGTAAGGGCTTATTTTTTGCAAAAGCATGATTAGCTCTTTGAGTGGTCTTCATTTTAGATTGCGTAACTTATTTTAAATAAAATCCCTTTTTTTTAGAGCATTTTAAAGGCGCATTAATAAAAAATCATCTTTCAGAGAGAGTTTTTTAGTTGTTTTTACGGGGTTTCACTGTGCGGATCTAATACAATGTCTGTTTTATTTCCAGCTTGTTACGGGACGCAGCGATGCGATACCAAATGGTGGGGGTTTTGTGTTATTTTATTCAATTGTACTGAATATATAAAAACTAATTTGGAGAAATCTTATTCATTTTGTGCACCTCTCATCTTTTCATATGGCATCAGGAACTTTTATGATTTTTTGGCTGACACAATCTGGTTAGGGGTTATTTTGCGAGAACCAGTGTTTCTTTTTAGTGGGCTTTATTTTAGGAGTGCATAAAATTTTTAAAATTACTTTTTAGAGCATTTGTTTTAGGGTATTAATAAAAATTCTTTTTTCGGAACGTTTTTGAGTTTTTTTTCCTCGGCAGTTTACGTGCGGGTCCAGTAACAATTTGTTTTATTATGCAGATTGTTAAGGGCGCCGGCAAACCCAAATAGGCAGGGTTTTTTTGTGGTTTTTATGTTTTATATTTATTAAGTTTTTATGGGAAAAGTGAATTTTAGGGGCCTTAATTTTAGTATTTATTGTTTATTTATTATAATGTGTAGTGTTAAACTGTTTTTGCAATTGTGTTTTTGACTTATACATACTTGAACTTGAACCAGTGATGCTAGATCAATGGTTGAAGGTCCAATACTACGCTCTAAATAGCTATTTTTATTCGTAGAGCAGTTGTAAATGGTATGAGCAGCTTGCGCATGCCTCAGGACAGTTTGCGTCAGACCCGGAGGGGGTCTGCTGCCATGGAAGGACCGGGCGAGCTCCGGGCACATGCCAGTCCGGAGAGTGCCCGGAAGAGGATCGGATCCCCGGGGTAAGGTGAAGCGGCACGGGGGATCCGTTCCACAGACAGGAAGAAAAACCCTTACACGCCGCGGTCATGCTTGGGACCGCGGCGGGTACGGGGAGTTAAAAACCGCGGATCGGAGCCGGTCCGGATGGGGCGTACAGGCGGGGGTGTAAGACGTGATAGACAGCTGACAGCGATCCGCTGCATTTGGTACCGGCTCCGTTCGTGAGCCGGTCCCAGAAGCTCGCACGTTTATACTACGTCCCGGTGCAGTAAAGATCTTAGCCCCGGGGAGTATTAGTATAACGTCGTGGTGCGCCTAGGGTGTGAATGGAAGTATTTAGAAAAAGTTATATAACACCCCCCCCCACACACACACAAACCACACACATACAAACATCATCTTAATTATGTTTACGCTAGTCTATCGGTATTACATAACAGGAGTTCCAGACATAGGTCAGACCCTGACAATATTGGCATTAATGTTTTAGTTACCTGTAAAAAGGGTGAGGGTGACGGTGGCTTGGTGGGTGAACGGTGGCTTAGTGGGTGTTAGCATTACAGCGTTGCAGACGTGGGGGACCTGAGTTCAGTCCAGGGTCAGACAAACTGCAAGAGCTGTATGTTCTTCCGTGTTTGGGTGGTTCCTCCGGGTCCTCCAGTTTCCTCCGTGCTCAGAAACTATACTGGTAAGGTGGATTAGATTGGAGCCGCATGGGGAGAGATTGGCAAACTGTTTGTAGCGCTGTGTAATCTGTGTGTACTATATAAATAAGGAATAATTATTATAAGATACATCTAATATGTTAAATTGGGGTATGTATGTCCGCGTAAAGGATCTGTACCATGGTTCAATCACCAAATTTTGCACAGTGATCTCTCAGTAATAGGACTCGGTGTTGGACGTTAAATTTCACCCCACGCTTTCCAAAAATCCACTTATTACCCCACCCATACCGGCGTAATTGGGGCACATTTACTTTAGCACCGTCAGTCGCGTCCCAGGCACATGTACAACGAGGATTCGGATCGGCCGGGATTAACGGTTCAAGGTCGTGCGCCCGATCCAGCTGTTGTCGCGGTCTGCGCCAAGGTACAGCCGGAGAGGGAGTTCCTTCTTCTTCACGGTGCATGTAAGTGCTGGATCTGCAACACACATTTTTTTTTTTTAATCAGCGGTTTGCCAAATCCGCGGGTGTCTGAGGGCCAACGCCCTACGATTTCTGTTGCGGTGGCCGATGCGCCACAATCCGATCGCGTGTGCCCAAAACGGGCAATTCAACGCGACAGGTGAAAATTGGACAATATTCGGGAAAAACCCAACAGAATCGCGCCGCAGGACCCTGTAAAGTGCCCCATTGTCTGTGCTGTGTTGCAGTTAGACAGATGAGCGGTGATTGGTTGATATTTTGCCACAGGTCATTAATATGAGCTTCTGAGCTGGATTGGTTACTATCAGGCAAGATGGATAATCATCGCTCAGCTCATGTTGTTCTGCTGGAGTTCACCTTATTCTTCCTGGTTTGTATGTAAGTGCATTGTAGTGCGACCACCAATTTGAGACACTTATATTCCGCGCTGAGGTTACCAATCAGGGAAGTCATACGGCACACCCCCCCCCATTAAAGCAGCGCCACCGATGACAAATCAGATCACGTTTGCAAACAAAAACCAAGTTAAATAACTGTTCCAGCGGCAACAAATCCCGGAAAAACGTCAGAAAAATTGACGAAAAAAGTGCATCCATTACCCAAAGTGGTTTTAGTCAAGGGGTGTGTGATTGCCTTATTGCTGCTAGTATAAGAGTGAGAATACTATAGGGGAACATTTTACTTACCCATCCCGCCGCGATCACGCGGTGTGTGTGTTGTATGACGAGGAACTCAGAGGCTGGCCACGGGTTCACTAAGAGCGTGGGTCCAATTTCCTGCAGTGTCGTCCCCGGCCAGAGGCTCACCGACCGGAAGAGGACTCCCTCCCTCTTCAGGGGCAACATAAGTGACTGATCTTGCGGAAAACCAATTTTTGCTTTTTTAAAATTCTTGCGGTTTATCGGAATCGGGTTTGAAGCGAGGTCACGCCCCCCCGATTGGTTGCATGCAAGCAAGGCTGGCGCACAATGCGGCAAAAACCCGGGGGCAATTCGGTAAAAACTGAAAAAAAATTGAGAAATCGACGAAAATGCGGCGGTTCGGACCCTTAGTAAATGTGCCCCACTGAGATAGATATAGAGATAAATGATAGGACAGTAATAGATCCCACACAATAGGATAGTTATAAAATATGTTTGTTAACCCTTTCTCATTTTGTTGAGCTAAGAGCAGTAATTTATATCCCAGGGCGCTAGGTAAGACATAAAATGCCTTACAGAGATGCCATGCTGCGCAGGTGGACCTTCATGGCCATCCATCAACCAATTGGTCGACACTCGTTGGTGTGGTGTATGTTAAGGATATTAATTGGTGTGTATAATGTTGTTTTTTTGGTTTCATAATGTGGATATTATGTGTGTATATAATGTTGTTGTAAAGTTCATGTATATTTTGAATGTGCAACAGAAGTATGTGAACAATAAATCATGTCAGTGTAGAGGTGCCTGCCAGACGCGCTTATTACCGTCAACGTGTGAGGCATTTCGGCAGTGGGTAGCCGCCAGGGTACGCTAATCTGCCTGGAGGGGGGGGGGGTCTCTCATAAAGGGTATCCAGATTTTTTAAAAAAGAGACATTTTGGAAGTGGCGGATGAAGTCGTTTGCTTGTCCGAATCTTCCTCTCCAGTGCTTGGTTGAAAATGGGCTTGGCATGGAGAAGGCGCTTGTGGGGCGCTGGTGCCAGGTGACAGATGGTGATGTATATATGTGTACGGCAACGGATAGGCTCGTTTTAGTAACAAATGTGTGGCCACAGCAGAAGCCCAGGCTCTCCTGAGGCATTTTGGTTTTCCTTGAAAATAAAGGGATAGCAAATCCCCACATGAAAAAGTTCAATAACTGAGGCTGAGTGACACAAAATCTTCAGGATTTATGCATGTAATGAGGTGCCGGCTTTTCTTTATCATTGAAATGTTTTATGTACTTGGTAAATCGAAATCCCAAACTTACAAGAGGTTCATGATACCGTATACTTCAAAAACACCACCCCTTGTCCCTAAAAAGAACCATTTTTTCAGTGCCCTCCCATGAGACTAACCTCCTATGGGTAATTCACCCCCTTTAAAATACCAATTTTATGTGCAAATTGAGGCAGGGCAAAAAGGTTCATAGCATTTGGGAAAACTTTTAAACATCTCTGCTTGCTGTCAGTGAAATGAGCCTCTGTTTGCCAGGAATTTCATAGATGTTAAGGATAACCTTGGGGGAATGTAACAATGTATAAAGAGCAAGAAGGAAAAAGGATTAAGTGACGAGAGCCAGGAAGCTGACTGGCTGTAAAAGGTGGAGGTATGAAGGCTTGATGTTGCAGGGGAGGTATAAAAAGTTAGACGATTTAATAGTAGAAAAAACTGTGTACAGCACCGGAGCAATGGAATATGTGAAGAAAAAAAAACCGTAATAGAGATGGGAAAGGAAAAAGAGGAGAGAGAATTAAGACATAAGAAACTGGTTTCTTAGGGTCTGTGGGATTGGCTGCCACAGAGGTGAAGACGATTTAGAGACTGGTGTGTGCACCTCAGCAGGATCTGCTCTTATTTTAGCTTCTAGGAGCCTGCACCATGTCCGCATTACCACTATGGGATGAGGAGTGAACCCAGTCCAAAAACTGAAATGAAACGTATCACCACCACCATCATAGCCAGGGGGCATCCTCTAACCTAGAGGAGGAAGACGTATCATCATAGCAGGGGGCATCCTCTACACTGAGGAGAGACGTATCACCATCATCATAGGGGGGGACCCCGACAGGGTGCATCATCTAACCTAGAGGAGGACGGAATGCACCACCATGTAAAGACAGGGGGTCCTCTACAACTAGGAGGAAGAGACGTATTGATCACCATGTCATACATAGACAAGGGGGATGCCTTTACACCTAGAGGAAGAGACGTATCACCTTATCATCAGAGACAGGGGGCGGCCTCTACACCTAGAGGAGAGATGTATCACCATCAGCATAGACAGGGGCGGGCGTCTCTAAACCTTGAGGAGGACATCACCATCATCATAGACAGGGGCCATCCTCTACACCTGGAGGAGAGACGTATCACCATCCTCATAGAACAGGGGGCATCCTCTACACTAGAGGAGGAGACGTATCACCATCATCATAGGAAAGGGTGCATCCTCTAAGCCTAGAGGAGAGGCACGTATCACCATCATCAAGAACAGGGGGCATCCTCTACACCTAGAGGAGAGAGTATCACCATCATCATAGACAGGGGGCATCCTCCTACACCTAGACAGGAGAGACGTATCACCATATCATAGGACAGGTGCATCCTCTACAATAGAGGAGAGACGTATCACCATTCATCATTAGACAGGGGGATCCTCTACACCTAGAGGCGAGAGAGGACTTATCACCACACCATAGACTGGGGGATCCTCTACACGAAGAGAGAGAGCTGTATCACAGATCACATAGACAGGGGGCGAGTCTCTACACCGAGAGAGAGATGTATCACCACATCATAGACAGGGGGGGTTGGTCCCTCTACACCTAGAGCGAGGACGTACATCACATCATACTAGGAAGGGAAACTCCTCTACACGCTAGAGAGAGACGTATCACCATCATCCATAGACCAGAGGGGGTCACTCTACCCCTAGAGGAGAGGAAGTATCAATCATCATAGGAAAGGTGGCATCCTCTACACCGGAGAAGGAGAGACGATCACCCTCTCATAGGACAGGGGGACACCTCACACCTATAGGAGGACGTATCACCATCATCATAGACAGGGGAATCCTCTACACCTAGAGGAGAGACGTATCACCATCTCATAGACAGGTGCCATCCCTCTACACCTAGAGGAGAAGAGACTGGTTCAATCATAGACAGGGGAATCCTCTACACCTATAGGAGGAGGACGTATCACCCATCATCATAGACAGGGGGGGGGGCGATCTCTACACTAGAGGAGAGACGTATCACCATCATCATAGACAGGTGCATCCTTACACTAGCGGAGAGACGTATCACATTCATCATAGAAAGGGGCGTCCATACACCAGAGGAGGAGACGTACTCACCATCATCAATAGACAGGGGGAAATCCTCTTACACGTAGAGGGAGATGATATCACCATCATATAGAAGGGGGCATCCTTACACCTAGAGGAGAGAGTGATCACCATCATCATAGACAGGGGACATACTCTACACCTAGAGCGAGACGTATACCGATCATCATAGACAGGGGGCCATCCTCTAACACCTAGAGGAGGAGCGGTATCACCATCATCTTAGACGGGGGATCCTCTGACACCTAGAGGAGAGGTAATTCTACCATCACCATGGAAGGGAAGCATCCTTACACCTAGAGGAAAAGACATACACCATCTCATAGACAGTGGGCATTCTCGGCACCTGGAGGAGAGAAGTGTACACCATCATCATAGACAGTGGGCATCCTCTGCACCTAGAGGAAGAGATGTATCACCACACCATAGCCAGGGGGAATCCTTGACTACACTAGAGGAGTGGACATATTCACCATCATCATGACGGGGGCATCCTCACACCTAGAGGAAGGAAAGACGTATCACCACCATAGACAGGGGGCGAATCCTCTACACCTAGAGGAGAGAAGTATCACCATCCCATAGAAACGGGGAGTCCTCACTACACCTAGAGGAGAGACATATAACCATCATCATAGACGGGGGCGGTGTCCTCTAAACCTAGAGGAGAAGAAGTATCACCATATTTCATAGACGGGGACCATCCTCTACACCTAAGGAGGAGACGGTATAACCATATCATAGACAGGGGGCATCCTCTACACCTAGAGGGAGAGACGTATCACCATAATCATAGACAGGGGGCATCCTCTACACCGGAAGAGGAGAGAAGTATCACCATCATTCATAGGAAGGGGGCATTCTCTCACACCTAGAGGAGAGGTAATTCTACATCACCTAGACAGGGTGTCATCTACACGCTAAGAGGATGGACCGTATCCTCATCATAGAAGGCGCATCTTACACATAGGGAGAGACGTATCACCATATCATAGGACAGGGGGGCATCCTCTACACCTAGAGGAGAGACATATCACATCACCATAGACAGGGGGCATCCTCTACACCTAGAGAGGAAAGATGTATCACCATCACTCATAACAGGGGCGCAGCAGGAGCAAAGCAGGAGCCCGAGGAGGCGAGCACTGACGCGTAGAACTTATGCCGATCTTCTATGTGAGCTAGACGAGACACATGAACACGGCAAAAACACCAATCAACAAGAATAGAGAACCGATCGAGGACGGACGATCAGCAAACGAACCCAATATGAGAAGATTGTACCGGGGTTAGAGAAAGCATAGCAAGACCCACCCCTCTCCCTAACTTCAGTGATCCCTCCTTAACCTAGCAGAAAAGACGGAGAAGCGAGTTGAGCCTAAGGAACCCGAACGAGTCCTACCCCCGCAGCATTCCCCAGTATAGACACGTGCCCACGCTCAGCAAAGACTACGATAATTCCCGCAAGACTATCGTTCAGCAAGGGGCTCGTGGGGGGGTGTGCCCGAGTAATTAACCTATGCGGCGTGTTAATCACGAAGCAAACAGAAGACCCGGCGACACCACTAGAAGATAGGAGAAGGATACGGGAGGGATAACTCAACTAGAGGACCACGCAGACAAACGAGCATAGCCGACCAGCAAAGGAAGAGTAAATAAAAAATACAGCCGGCCGTTCCCGAGCCTAGGCAGACAGGGGAACCTAGTCAGCAGTTAGCATCTCAACCATTCGCACACCGGGGGCTCGGTGGATGAGCTTCGTGGGGCGCCGAGGGGCACGCTACGTCCAGTATAGAGGAGACGAATGCTATACGCCAACCTGGAGATAGCTACGCAGACGAAGCCGAGCATTACGTTTTAGCAGAGATGAGAGGACGAGAGGGCCGCGACTAGATGACAGCGCGGAGCAGACAAGGAGAGCGAGAATTATAAGACACAGGAGATAAGTCGCACAAGAAGAAGATAGACCGAAAAACCCCCACAGGAGAGAAAAGGAGACATAGCATGTAAGGCTTAGGTAGCAGTGAAGAGAAGCCCATGAGCCTTTGGGAAGGTACGGATCTAGTCTATATTGACCCGCTAGAAAAGTAGACCCCAGACAGAACCGCATCAGCCAGGAGTGACAAGAAGAGAGAAGGTTAGAAATGGACTTAACTGGCCATACACAACGCGAACAGAGTATTGAGACGAGCAAGAAGCAATCGCAGAACCCAAGCATGACGAAATTAGAGCGAGAAGAAAAACTCCTACCGAAAAGTCCGACTCTTGGGATAAAGAAACCAGATGTCAACAGCCCCAGCGTCAGAGAGAGAGCCTAGCAGAAAGCGCAAAGCAAAGAAGTAGGAGGAGAAGCTAAAGAGCGCAAGGCACGATGGCAACGAGAGAGGACACGCAAAGATCTCAATACAAGAGGCCGATGGAATTAGTATGAGAAGAACCCAAGACCGTAACGAGAGAAGATCGACCTTGACGGGGAAGAAGCACAGAGCACTAACGAGAGAGATGTATATGATAGAGAACCGGAAGAGCCTGAAGAAGGCCCAGCACAAAGGAAGTACTAGGAGCGATGCTATTCCCAGAGGAAGATCATACAAAAAGCCTAGAACGACGTGCAGAAGTAACGCCACCAATGAGGAAGTAAGGAGAAAGGGCGACCGAGACTAGTCGCAAGAATGAGATCAAGTTTAGAAGAGAGCTGGGAGCAAGGAAAAGCAAAGAAGGAGGCAAAGGAGCAAGGAAGAAAAAGCGAGAGAGAGATCCTCAGGCATATTCCTCTACACTAGAGAGAGGTAATTCTACCATCACCATAGGAACAGGGGGAGTATCTTCACCTAGAGGGAAGAGGATATATCACCATCATCATCGACAGGGGGACATCCTCTACACCATAGAGGAGAAAGACGTATCACCATAATCATAGACCAGGGGAAATCTTACACCTAGAGGAGAGACACATCACCATCATCATAGACAGGGGGGCATCCATCGACACTTGAGGAGAGGAAGTATCACCATAATCATAGACAGGTGGCATCCTGCTAACCTAGAGGAGGAGGTAATTTACATCACCATAGACAGGCGGCGTCCTCTACACCTAGAGGGAGACGTATCACATCATCATAGACAGGGGCGTCCTTACACCTAGAGGAGAGACCTATCACATCATCATAGACAGGGGGGCGTCCTCTACCCTAGAGGCGAGGACTATCACCATCACGTAGCAGGGAAGGGCTCTCTATCACCTGCAGGAGAGACGCGTAATCCCACCCTCATGATAGACAGAGGGGGTGTCCTCTACACCTGAGGAGAGACGTAGTCACATCATCATAGACAGGGGGCATTCCTCACACCTAGAGGAGAGGACGTATCACCACATCATAGCAGGGGGGGCATCATCTACACCTAGAGCAGAGATGTATCACCATCACGATAGGCAGGGGGACATCCTCTACACCTGAGGAGAGAGAGACACATCTCCATCCATCATGACAGGGGGCATGCGTACTACACCTAGAGGAGAGACGTATCACACATCATAGGCAGGGGCGTCCATTTACAAATAGGGAAATGTATCACCATCATCATAGACAGGGGGGTGTCCTCTACCCTAGAGGAGAACGTATCACATCATAATAGACACCAGGGGGGGATCCTCTACACTAGACGGACGAGAGTGACACCATCACATAGACGGGGGGCGGGCATCCTCTACAACTAGAGGAGAGAGACCATCACCATCTCAAGACAGGGTGGCATTCCTTACACCTGAAGAGGCGAGGATGTATACACCATCATCATAGACAGGGGGTGTCCTCTACACCTAGAGGAGGATGACATCCACCATCATCATAGACAGGGGGGCCATCCTCTACACCTAAGGAGAGGACGTTCACCATTCACATAGAAGGGGCATCCTCACAACTATAGGGAGAGGTATCCACCAATCAGCATAGACAGGGGATCTCTACACCTAGAGGAGAACGTATCACCATCATCAGGACAGGGGGCATCCTCTACACCTAGAGGAGAGACGTCTCACGCATCATCATAGGACAGGGGCGTCCTCTACCCTAGAGAGGAGACGGTATCACAGTCACAATAGAAGGGGGGTCCTATACAACCTAGAGGAGAGACTTATCACCCTACCATAGACAGGGGAGTCATCATACACCAGAGGAGAGGGGGACGTTATCACCATTATCATAGGAACAGGGCAGTCCTCTAACACCTAGGGGATGAGGGATGTAAATACATCATATAGACAGGGGGCATCCGGTCGTAGCCTATGGGAGAAGGCAGATGTACCTCACCAATAGATCAGGGCTCCTTACACCTAGAGGAGAGACGATCACCATCATCATAGACAGGGCATACTCGACACCTTAGAGGAGGAGACGTATCCACATCATCATAGAGCCGGGGGCATCCTTACAGCTAGAAGGAGAGAGTATCACAGAAATCTCTAGGGGACAGGTGCACTCTGACAACTAGAGGAGAGGACGTTATCAGCCATTAATAGACAGGGGGCATCCTATACACCTAAGGAGAGACGTATCACCATGGTAATAAACAGGGGGCCATCCTCTACACCTAGAGGAGAGAGTATCACCAGATTCACCATAGACACGGGGGGACGTCCTCTACACCTAGGAGGAGAGACGTTATATAATAGACAGGAGGCATCTTACAACTAGAGGAGAGACGTATCACCATCATCAAGAGAAGGGGGGCATCTCTACACCAGAGGAGAGACGTATCACCATCATCATAGGAAGGTGAGCCTCTACACCTAGAGGAGCGTGGAGAGACTTGACACCCTCACCATAGGACCAGGGGGCGTCCCTCTACACCTAGAGGAGAGACGTATCACCATCAGATAGGGGGGCGTCTCTACACCTAGAGGAGAGACGATCACCATCATCATGACAGGGGGCTGGTCTCTACACCTGGGAGCGAAAGTATCACCATAATCATAGAGGGGGCATCCTCTACACCTAGAGGAGAGACCGTTATCACCTATCATAGACGGGGGCATCCTCTACACCTCTAGAGGAGAGATGTACTCACCATCATCATAGCAAAGGGGCACATTCCTCTCACCTAGAGGAGAGACGTATTCCCCATCATCATAGGACAGGGGGGCTCCTAGACACCTAGAGGAGAGCGTATCACCATATATAGACAGGGGGTGCATTCTTCACACTAGAGGAGCGGTACTCGTTAAAATACCATAGACAGGGAGCATCCTCTAACTAGAGGAGAGAGGGTAACACCATGCACATAGACAGGGTCATCCTCTACACCTAGAGGATAGACGTGCAATCACCAATCACCAATAGACAGGGGCCCATCCTCTTACACTAGAGGAGAGTAATATCACCATCGAATCCATAGACAGGAGGGGGGACATCCTCACACCTAGAGGAATGGACGTATCGACCCTGCCCCATAGACAGGGGGCAGTCCTACACCTAGAGGAGAGACGTCTCACCATCCCATAGACAGGAGGGGGGGCGGCATTCCTCTGAACTAGAGGAGGGATTGCTGTCCACCATCACCATCGACAGGGGGCATCTTACACCTAGAGGAGAGATGTATCCGGATCAACCATAGACAGGGGCGGCCATCCTCTACACCTAAGTGGCGAGACATGATCACCATCATTATTAGACAGGGGGGGTCCCTCTACACGTAGAAGGAGAGACGTATCACGCAATAATCATTAGGACAGGAGCCATCTCTACAACGAGAGGAGGAGCCGTATAACCATCATCATGCAGGGGCATCCTTACACCTAGAGAGAGGGTATACCTCATCATAGACAGGGGGCATCTCTACACTAAGGGGTGAGGAGGACGTATGTCTAAACATCAGATCATCAGACAGGGGGCATCCTATACACCTAGAGGAGAGGTAATTCTACCATCACAATAGACCCAAAGGGACTCCGCATCCTCCTGATAGTCACCGTCTTTCTTCCTTTGCACACCCCAGACCTGGGAGGGGTGTCCTCTACACCTAGAGAGAGACGTCTCACATCATCATAGACAGGGGCATACTCTACACCTAGCGGAGGCCGTAATCACCATCTCATAGACAGGGGGGCATCCTGTACACCTAGAGGAGTCACATATCACCCATCACCATCAACAGGGTGCTTCCTCCTACACCTAGGGGAGAGACGTATCACCACATTCATCGCCAGGGGGCATCTCTCACCTGAGGAGAGGAGTTCTAACATCACCAAAGACAGGGGGCGTCCTCAGACACCTAGAGGAGAGCTATCCCCATCATCAATAGACAGGGACATCCTCTACACGCTGAGTGAGAAGTATCACCATCATCATAACCAGGGGACTCCTCTACACCTAGTTGAGATGAATCACACATCATCATAGACAGGGGCACCTCTACACACGGAGGAGAGATCGTATCACCATCCTCATAGCATAGGCAATCCTCTACACCTAAGAGGTCCCCACCATCCGGGGCTCCAAGAAGACGTAATCCACTAGCAGCGTCCTCATAGAGGCATCAACAAAGCGGGGCGTCCTCTACACCTCAGATGAGAACCGCTCACCATCATCGTAACAGGGGCATCCTCTACCACTAGAGGAAGCTTATCAACCATCATCATAGACAGGGGTGCGTCCTCTACACCTATAGGAGAGACTGTATCACCATGCATTAGACAAGGGGGCGTCCTCTACACCTAGAGGAGAGCTATCACCATCATCATAGATCAGGGCGTATCCTCTACACCTAGGGAGGAAAAAGAAAAAGATGCCACCCATCATCCATAACAGGGGGCTCCTCACCCAGAGGAGAAGACACTCAGCTCATCATAGACAGGGCATCCCTACCTAGAGGAGAGATCGTCATCACCATCATCATAGACAGGGGCATCCTCTACACTAGATAGGCAGAGAGGTGTAATCACCATCATCAAGACAAGGCAGTGCCTCTACACCTAGAGGAAGAACGTATCACCATCAATCATAACAGGGGGCGTCCCTCTACACCAGAGAGAAGACTGTATATCACCATAGACAGCTCCCTACGAGAAGCCTCCATAGCTAACAGGGGTCATCCTCTACACCTAGAGGAGAGCAGTATCACCATCATCATAGACGGGGTTCCTCACACCTAGATAGAGACATACACCATCTACAGGAGGGGGAATCCTCTACCCTAGAGGAGAGAGTATCACCATCATCATAGACAGGGGGCAGCCTCTACACTAAAAAGAAGGAGAGCGTATCACCATCATCATAGACCAGGGGGCATCCTCTACACCTAGAGAAGACATATCACCATCACATAGACGGGCTGGTCATCCTCTACAGCACCTAGGCGGAGAGGATGACGTATCACCATCATCTAGCAGGGGCGTCCTCTACACTAAGGCGATACGTAATCACCATCATCATAACGGGGCATCCTCTACACCTAGAGGAGAGATTGATCACACATCATCCATAGACACCGGGGACTCCCTACACCTAGAGGAGAGACTATCACCCTCATCATAGACGGTGCATCCTCATAACCTAGAGTGAGATGAGTATCACCACTCATAGACGGGTGCAGCCGCTACACATAAGGAGAGGCAGATGATACCATCATCCAAGACAGGGGACATCCTCTACACCTACGAAGAGAGACGTATCACCATCATCATAGACATGGGTGCAATCCTCTACACTAGAGTAGAGACTATCCCATCACTCATAGACAGGGGTGCATCCTCTACCACACCTAGATGAAAACGATCACCATCATTATAGACAGGGTGCATCCTCTAGCACCAGAGGAAGACGGATCTACCACACCATATACAGGTCGCATCTCTACACCTAAGGAGAGGTTATCACCATCTATCATAGACACGGGGCACCTCTACACCTGAGGAGAGATGTATCACCATCATCATAGACAGGGGGCAGTCCTCTACTAAAAACACCTAAGGAAGATCGTATCCATCACATAGACAGGGACATCCTACTACACTATAGAAGAGTATCACCTCATCATAGACATGGGGCATCCTCTACCCTATATGGAGGACTTATCACCATCATCATGACAGATGCATCCTCTACACCTAGAGGAGTAGACTATCACCACGAAAGTCCTACCAATGATAGACGTATCACGATAGAGGGCGTCCTCTACACCAGAGGAGAGACATATCACCATCATCATTAGAAAAAAAGGGTCTACCAAACGATATACCACATCATAGACAGGGGGGCATCCTCACACCTAGGAGAGATGCGTATCACCATCATCATAACGGGGGCATCCTCACACCTAGAGAGAGGATTCTCACCATCACTCATAGACATGGGGCACTCCTCTACACCTAAGGAGAGACGTATCCCTCATCATAGACAGGGGGCATCCAGCTACACGCTAGGAGAGATCTATGCACCACTCACTCATAGACAGGGGGCATCCTCTACACCTATGAGGAGAGGTTCTAACCATCACATAGACAGGTGAGGCATCCTCGATCACCTAAGAGAATGGGTTCACCATCATCATAGACAGTGGCATCATCTACACCTGAGAGGAGACGATGCCTCACCATCTACATGGGGGCATCTCTAACACGAATTAACCATCAGTCATACAGGGGAGCATCCTCACAACCTAGAGGAAGACTTATCACCACAATCTCCAGGAGAAGGCATCCTCTACCCTTAGGGATGAGATGTATCACCAGTCCCCATAGCTGAGTGCATCCTCTACACTATAGGAAGCAGACGATACCTACAGCGCCCGAACCTTAGAACTATTACCATACAGACAGGGGGCATCCTCTACATCCACCCTGAGGAAGACGATATCACCATCACAAGACAGCAGGGGTCAGTCCTCTACACCTAGAGGAGAACGTGATCACACCATCACTCATAGACAGGGGCCCATCCTCACACCTAGGGAGAGACGATACCACATCATAGACAGGGGGCATCCTCTAACCCGAGGAGAGGAGTAGCTATCACCATCACTCATAGACAGGGTGCATCCTCTCACCAGAGAGAACGTAGCACCATCATATAGACAGGGGGTCATCCTCACACCTAGAGGATAGGTATTCTATCCCATCACCATAGACAGTGGTCATCCTCTACAACCCCTAGAAAAAAAAAGGACGAGCTATCACCATCTCATAGACCGGGGCATCCTACCCTATGAGGAGAGATCGTATCACCATCATATAGACAGGGGACTCCTCTACACCTCATGAGGAAGACGATATCACCACACCATACGCAGTGGGATCCTACTACCATAGATTAGACTTCACCCATCATCATAGACATGGGCATCCGTCTACACCTAGAGGAGAACTGTAATTCACCATCACATAGCCAGGGGGCGTCCTCTACACCGAGAGAGAGACGTATCAACCATCATCATACAGGGCAATCCTCTACACCTAGAGTGAGAACGTATCACCATCTACATAGACAGGGGGCAATCCTCTACAACCTATAGTGAGAAGAACTTATCACCGATCATAAGACAGGGGCATCCTCTACCCTAGAGGAGAGGACGTATCTACCATCACCATAGACAGGGTGTGCTCCTCTCACCTATAGGAGAGTGTATCTACAACACATCCATAGACAGGGCATCCTCTACACCTGATATGGATAGATATCACCATGCCAGTAGAAGGGGCGTCCTCTACACCAACGAGAGAAGAGATCACCATCATCATAGACAGGGGACATCCTCTAACCCTAAGGAGAGATCGATCCCCATCATCATAACAGGTGGCAATCCTCTAACACCTAGAGAAGGAGGAGTGATCACCCATCATCAAACAGTGGCATCCTCTCACACCTGAGGAGAGATGTATCACCATCATCATAGACAGCGGGCAGTCCCTAACCCTAGAGGAGAGACAGTATCACCAGCATCATAGTACAGGGGCATCCTCTACATCCTAGGGAGAATGATCCCCATCACCATAGACAGAGGGGCATCCTCTACACCTAGAGTAGGAGCACACATCACCATAATCAGACAGGGCAATCCTCTACACCTAGAGGTAGAGTATACCTAATAAGCATAGACAGGCGGGGCATCCTCTACACCTGAGAGGATAATTCTCACCATCATCATAGACAGGGGCATCCCTACCCCTAGATGGAGTGACTATCACCATCATCATAGAACGGTGGCATCTCTACACTAGAGAAGAGAGCTGTTCTACCATCACCATAGACAGGGCATGCCTCTACACCCAGAAGGAGATGAGCCCACCATCATCCTAGACAGGGCATCCTCTACACCTAAGGAGAATCGTATCACCATCATTCATAGACCAGGGCTCCTCTACACCTCTAGGGAAACGTTCACCATCATCAGACCAGGGGCTTCCTCTACACCTAGAGGAGAGGATGATCACAGCAGCATGCTAGAGGGCATCCTCTAACACCTAGAGAGAGACTAGCACCATCACATGACAGGGGCACCTCTACACCCTAGAGACGACGTACAACCACATCAATAGACACGGTGATCCTCTCACCTAGAGAGAGACGTATCACCATCATCATTAGCAGTGGGCATCTCTACACCTAGATGAAGACGTATCCCCATCACCTAGACAGGGTGGCGATCCCGCCCCTACACCTGAGGGAGAGACATAATCACCACCATGCATAGACAGCAGGGACGCCTCAACCTAGAGAGGAAGATTCTACCATTCCCGCACTCAGCAAGCGGGGCTTCCGCTACACATATGAGGAGAAACTGTATCACCACATTCATAGACTGGGGCATCCGCTACACCGGTAGAGGAAGTTCCTATCCCATCACCATAGACATGGGGCAGCCTCATACCTAGAGGAGAGAGTATCCACCATCAATAGAACGGGGCATCCTCTCACACCTAAGGAGAGACGTATCACCATACATATAGACAGGGGCATCCTCTACACCTAGAGGATGAGACTAATCACCATTACTCAATAGACAGGTGCAATCCTCTACCCTAGAGGGACACTATCACATCATCATAGACATGGGCGCTCCTCTACACCTAGAGGAAACGATACCATCATCATAGACAGGGGCATCCTCTACACCTAGAGGAGAGACGTATCACCTTCATGCACTAGACGGGGCATCTCTACACCTAGATGAGAGATGTATCATCCCATCATCATAGACAAATTCGGTACCGTTAGAGCAGATACCATGGATCGCACAGCCACAGGTGATCGGAACTTGGTGGACCTTAATTTTTTATTTATTCATTTTGTCTTCCCCTGGATTGTTGGTTGGACTTTATGGACTTGGTGTTTACACAGTTAAGCAGTTTAACAATGAGTACCCCTAATTTTAGTTTTATAACTTGATTGATTGGATCAATGAAAGCTCAAACAATTTGTAGAAGGTTTTCCCCATCTTCCATGACCTTACCGGCCTATATCTTGCTCGTTCATGTCGGTGGTGAGATTCGTCTTATTTAACCCCATGTAATGTATGCGAATATTTATGCTCTCCCTGCACATATGAAATCAATGGGGTAAGTGAGGCTCAAAAAACAGCGGTGGACACTGAACGTCACTTGTATTGATCGCTGTCAGTGAGGATCTTAGTCCAATAATAAAACGTGATACAAGGGGCGTCATGGAAGAGGCATTTCTTCAAGAAACTGTTCCAATTGTGTGAGCTTCTTCTCGGGTTTATTGCTTATTCTAGCAGATGTCATCAGATGATTCCTCTTCTCCATTTTTTGGATTTTTGGTGCTACAATTAAAGGGGTTCTATCAAGCTGGACATCAATCAAGGAATAGGGATCAGTGTAATGATCATGTGAGATCCCACAGAGTTTATGTCACAGTTCGTATAGTCGTTTGATGCATCTTCAGTGGCTTTTACCTTTGACGATTACTATGCAGTTGGAGTATGATTTCACAGAAATGGGGGGCTGCATAGATATACAGAACATTGATATCATAATATGGATATATATAGACTCACATCTTCTCAATCCAGAGGACAGATCAGCTTGGAGCACATGGACAAGACACGGCAGATTATAGGCAATGCCCCCGGGGCCCCACCCACTTTGCATTCAAAGAGGCCACCACCAATGTGGCGATTCAGGTGGGAAGGTGTATATAGGGGTTGCTGAGGAATCTGTATGTAGTGGTTGCTGGTGGATGTATATATGATTGCTGGGGGCTGTATATAGTGTTATGCTGGGGGACTGTATACACTGATTGCCGGTAGGGGTTATATATAATGATTGCTAGGGGGGCTGTGTATTATGGTTGCTGGAAGAGCTGTATATAGTGGTTGCTGGGAGTTTGTATATATGTGACTGTTAGGGGCTGTAATAGTGATTTCTGCTGAGGCTATATATGTGATTACTGAGGGGCCATATATAGTGAATACTAGCGGCTGTATATAGTGATTACTGGAGAGGCTGTATAAAGTTATTGCTGGGGAGCAGTATATAGCGATTGCTGTTTCCTGTCTGGACTACATTCAATGGGGGTCCACACCAGGTTTTGCGCCCAGGGGCCCCCCACCAACCTTAGCCACACCCTGATAATGAAGGCTTCTCCCACATGTTAATATCAGAATCCTGAACTATCAGTCTGGATCTGAAGCTTTCATCTTCTGGGTCACAGCAACATAAGTATTCAGACTCCTTCATTCCATAGAAGTTTTGTTATTTGATCTGGGCTCTCCCTGTGGGGCTCAGTGGTAAAGATCTTATTTTAAGCCCATTCCCAAGAAGCTTCCAACAGAACTTCTTCTCACGTAAATCAACTCATCAGCGGAGAAATCTTCTACTTTACTAAACTTTCTGTTCAGCAGACCCGCTGGTTACTGTGTCACACAGAGATAATTGTAATAGCATCATCCCAGGCATTGTACTGGCACCGGATTTAATCTGGACCTGTGACAAATTCTAATTTAATAATGTTTCCTTCCAGAACGCAGAATGATACTGAAAAAGTTACTATAGATTCCAAGCTCATCATATTACTCTGCTGGGCAACCCCATTGACCTCTGGGAAGGATGGAGAGTAGTACTGTTCGTGTCCTATACAGATGGAGTAGTAAGTATACTGTGCTGTGTCCTATATACAGGATAAGAGTATTAGTACTGTGCTGTGCCCATATACACAGATAAGAGTAGTAGTACTGTGCTGTGCCCATATACAGGATAGGAGTAGTAATACTGTGCGGTGCCATATATACCGATCAGGAGTAGTAGTATTGTGCTGTGCCCTCTAATCACCGTATAGAGTAGTAAGTACTGTGCTGTGCCCATAATATACAGATAGGAGTAGTAGTACTGGTCTGTGCCCAATCTATTACAGGATGGATAGTAGTACTGTGCTTGCCCATCTATACAGGATGGAGTAGTTGTACTTGCTGTGTCCATATATACAGGATAGGAAGTATAGTACTGTGTTTGTGTCCAATATAGAGATAGGAGTAGTAGATACTGCTGTCCCCCTAACCTACAGGACAGGAGTAGTAAGTACTGTGCTGTCCACTCTATACAGTGATGGAGTATGACTGTCTGGTGCCCATCTACAGGATAGCAGTAGTAGTACTATGTGCTATGCCCATAATCCAGGATAGGAGTAAAGTACGTGCTGTGACCATATATATAAGATAGGAGTGAAGTTACTATTCTGTACCCAGATTATCCAGGATAAAGGAGTAGTAGTACTGTGCCTGTGGCCTATATATACAGAGATAGAAGTGAGTAACTGTGCTGTGTCGCATATATACAGGATAGGTAGTTAAGTACTGTGCTGTGCTATATATACAGGATAGAGTAGTATTACTGTCTGTGCCCACTATACAGGCATAGGAGTGAGAAGTAGGACTGTGCTCTGTGGCCCATATATACAGTATGAGTAGTAGTACTGTGCTGTGACCATATATATAGATAGGAGTAAAGTACTGTTTCTGTACCCATATATAACGATGATAGGAGTAGTATTACTGTGGCTGTGCCTATATATCAGGTAGGATCAGAGGGGTTCCATATAAAGGAGGAGTAGTAGTACTCGTGCGTGCGATTACGATGAGTTCTGCGATATAGATAAGAGATAAGGGTATAGTACTGTGCGTGCCTCATATATACAGGAATAGATAGTAGTTACATGTGCTGTGACCATATAAAGATAGGATTAGTAGTACTGTGGTGCTGTGCCCATATATACAGGATAGGAGTAGTAGTACTGTGCTGTGACCATATATACAGGGTAGGAGTAGTAGTACTGTGCTGTGACCATATATATAAGATAGGAGTAGAAGTACTGTGCTGTGCCCATATATATAGGATAGGAGTAGTAGTACTGTGCTGTGACCATATATACAGGGTAGGAGTAGTAGTACTGTGCTGTGACCATATATATAAGATAGGAGTAGAAGTACTGTGCTGTGCCCATCTATACAGGGTAGGAGTAGTAGTACTGTGCTGTGACCATATATATAAGATAGGAGTAGAAGTACTGTGCTTTGATATGAGATAGGTAGATAGATGGTTGCTTTGTTGGCTGATTTCTGTGTTTTGAGTTCTCCCAGTGTCTGGCGCTTTTCACACTTTGCTGATTGTCCACTAGGTGTCGCTGTCAGGATATTTCTCTCCTTATTGTTTACAGACTGCAGAGAAAGTGAATTACAGGCGCAGGTCTCCTCATTACCATCTATTGGAGAAAGGACTAATAAAGCCTCATATTTAAGCCGTCAACAGAAAAAATCACTGACTTCTCCATCAATCTGCTCCCAATAATACTGATCTGCAATGTGCAGCAATCCCCTCCACACAGGCTATTAACACTTATTATACCGTAGATAGATGAATCAGAGAAGAGCACCAGAAAGACAAGCAGTGACATAGCACTGCAGCGAAATACTAATAAGTGCCACCTTAGTTACTGCTAAAGCTGCAAGAAGTAAGATTGTATGCAATGTATAGCTAAAGAACAGCTCTGCACTACTGCAATACCACCATATAGTGCCGTATTATTACAGTAATAACATCATGACATACAACACAATATAATACGTCAGATACTACCATATTAATACAGTGAAAAATTAATGGTGGCTCAGTGGTTGGCACTACAGCCTTGCAGCGCTGGGGACCTGGGTTCAAGTACCATCCAGGTCAACATCTGCAAAGAGTTTGTATGTACTTTCTGTGTTTGCGTGGGTTTCCTCCAGTTTCCTCCAAAACATACTGTTAGGTTGATAAGATTGTGAGCCCCATGGGGACAGGGACCGATGTGACGAGCTCTGTGCAGCGCTGTGTAATCTGTGTGCAGTATATAAAGAATTATTGTTATTATGCCGTCATATAATGACCATATCATGGCAATAATAAAATTGATATCATAAAACACAGTGCCTAAATTATACCTAAATTAATACAGTGCTAGAGTAATCATAAAAAGTAATACCGCCATAAAGTGTCATGTTAAGACTGTAAAAAAACGAATTGAACACAACAAAGTTCACATAAAACTCAAATAAAACTACTATATAGTGGACATACAAATAGAGATAGAAAGTAAAAGCTTATAACAAACTCCCTAAATATCACCGCCATATCTTGGCCACATCAATGCGATAATAGAACGTTCACATAAAACACATTGGGGCTTATTTACTAAGGGTCGCGGAACGCACTTTTTTTCGGACTGTTCGCAGTTTCGGGATTTGCGCAGCTTAGACATGTATTTAACAGGTGTCTGCGCTGGGATTTTGTGGCACACGATCAGATTTTGGTACAGCTGTGCTGCTTCCCTGCGACAGAAATGGGGTGGGGGGGGGTTGCCTTCGGACGATCCGACTGATTCGGACTGAGTGCGGGATTTAACTTTCAAATTGTGTTGCAAGACAATGCACTCACATGCACCAGGAAGAAGAAGGTGAACTCCGGTGGACCTGAGCGGGGGAAGCGACACTTGCAGGATATCAGGCACACGATCTTAGAGCGGCACTGTGCATTATCTTCGGACAATGCACTTTTGGGGAACTCAGTTGAACAGGTAAGTAAATCTCCTCCATTGGGGCACATTTACTAAGAACAGTGCAGTCTGTACTGTGTGCAGTTACCTGCGTAGTGTGCAGGGGGCGCCAGATTCAGGATTTGTGGCGAAAGTTCTTCATGAATCTGGCACCCCTTGTACTGCTCTGACATAGTGCACCAGTAGTATTTTTTGGTGCACCTTTAACATGGGGCGGGCAACATAATTCTGTTGGACTTTGCATGATAAAAGTAGAACACGGTCCGACTGAGCACCGGAATGCCCATTTCAGTGCACAAATTAGCCTTAGTGGGCCCCTTCGTGGGTCGCTCTCCAGTAGCCACACTGCCCCACAACCCAGCGTAGACATACTGCCCTCCTCCCCCTGTGGACACACTGCCCCTCTCCTCCCATTGTGGACACGCTGCCCCCCCCCCCCTTCCCCTCCCCTCCCCCCCCCCCCCCCCCCCTGGCCCCCCCCCCCCCCCCCCCTTCTAGTAGACACATTGCCCCCCTCCAGCTACACTGCCCCCCTCCGGGAAAGAAAAATAACTCACCTTTCCTCGTTCCCATGGAGCAGCGTCTGCAGCCGCCATCTTTCTTCGGCATGTGCCCGCCGTGCGCGCCAGCTCTGGAGAACAGTCGCATACAGTGTGGAGCACCGCTTCGGGGGAACGAGGAAGGGTGAGCTTCGGATTCCGCTTCTATGCTGCGCTTCCGTCGGGCACAGCCTAGAGGCAGAGAAGTAATGAAGCCGGATGATGATCATTTGTAACAATGTCTTAAAGCCACACTGGTATAATTCATCCCGGGTTGGCCCAGGTTGGCCAGGTGCTGGTGCCGGAAATGGTAACAGCATCACAGATATAAATAACACTGCCATACAGTAATATTATTACACAGCTATAAATAATGCCACCATAAGCTGTCTGAACACCAGAATTAGTATTACTGGCTGTGACAGTATATACTGTAGTATGACCCCTGGGGTAGGTGGATGAGCGCTACAGTAGCCCCCTGTGTAGCCCCTGTGCTCAACCCCCGCATCCATGTATCACAGGGCTCCGTCAGTCTGGATACTGCACACATCACATAAAAGCAGAAGATACAATCACCGTCCCCTCCTGACCTCCCGGCCGCGCTCATTGATTTCTAGACTGGTTTAATAGCGCAGTCATAGTTTTCGCCTGTGGCCCTATTGATCCATATGTTCCCTCAGGGCCTGGGGTCAGATAATGAGATCAGAGCAACAAAGTGATAAACATTTATTGCCTGTAATGCAATTAGATTGTGCTTATGCAAAAAATGTACAGCATCTCTCTGTGCTGTATGACACATATACCGTATATAATGCTGCATAGCACATATATAGCACTGCATGACACATACATGGTATGTAATGCTGCATAGCACATATATAGCACTGCATGACACGTATACATACCTCCCAACATTTGTGAAAGGGAAAGAGGGACAAAATGGCGGCACGTGTAGCCACACCCCCAATCACTCCCTGGCCACGCCCCAAATTTTAGCCATATTATAATAATAAAAATGATCTCAATAAAAAAAAAATATATATTATCCTCATTGGGATTAGAACCCAGAACCTGCAGTGTCCATATATAATAATGTCACAGTGCCCCAACCCACTGAGCTATAACCTATGTGATTATCTAGTTGAAGAATTTTGGTAACTAAGAACTATGACTACTGTTACACTGTGACACAGATTTACTGCCTTGGTATATAGGGAGGGATCTTCTCAGAGATTATTGTAATTATTGAGACTATTATTATTATTATGGAGATTATTATTATTATTATTATTATTGAGATGATTATTATTATTTTTACTATTATTAATAATCATCTCCATAATAATAAAAATAATAAAATTTATAATAATAATAATAGTCTCAATAATTACAATAATAATCTCTGAGAAGATCCCTCTCTATATATCAGTGCATTAGTCTGTGTCACAGTGTAAATGGCAGATAACATGTCTTAGTTACCAGAAATCCTCAGCTCTGTATCCCTGGGCTTTTGGCTCAGTTAGTTAAGGCTCCTGTCTATGGTGCAGAGGGTCCCAGGTTCGAATCTCAGCCTGGCCAAAACTTTATTTAATTTAATTAACTAAAGAGCTTGTGTCTGGGGAAGCCCTGGAGACCATATATGGACAGATGCTGATCTGACCTGATGACGTGGTCCCTGCTCTCTCTGCTATGCCCGATGTCTGCTCTGGGGAAGCCCTGGAGACCATATATGGACAGATACTCATCTGACCTGATGACCTGGTCCCTGCTCTCCAGCTAAGCCGACACTTCTCTGAAAAGGATTCCCTGCCCGATGTCTGCTCCGGGGAACCCTAGGAGATGCAGTGACCATATATGGACAGATGCTGATCTGAAGCTGATGACGTGGTCCCTGCTCTCTTAGAAGCCATTCTGTACTGTGAGTTCGGCTTTCAAAGTATTACTATTGCGGACACACATCGGACCTGGGGAGAATCCGTGACAATCTCATAGCTGCCCGTGACTCTGGGCAGAGGACGAAAATGTGAACGTCCCGTCAAATCGAGAGTTGGAGCTATGTTATGTAATGCTGCATAGCACATATATAGCACTGCATGAATACAGATATACGGTAATATACATGTGTACTTAGCACTACATAGTCCTGCATGATACATATATACGGAATACAATGCGCACTCCTCATATATCCCATCACGTCGCTATTCTGCCCTTGGCAGCGCTTCCTGGCCCTGGGCACAGACATCCGCTCCTGCCTCTCCATACGGCCCTAGGCAGTCGCTCCGGTTTCACGTAGGCCCCTGGGTGTACAGTAGTCCGCTGCAGTAGGCTTCTCTTTTGCGCATGTATTAAATTCAGACACTAAAATAGTCTCCTGTTCACCTACAAATATTCATCCTAGAAATCTAATAAAAACCCCCTCAACCCGTACTCGGTTCCTTATGTACATCCCTATCTGGCCCCTCCATGAACTGAGACATGGCTGTGGCCCTATGCACTTGCGCCCGGGTATGCCCCAGCGCTGGATCCGGCTGCCCCTGCCATCTAGGTGTAGATTTCCAGGATCTGGATGTCTCTTCTGGTCGTCTTGGGCTTAAGCCTGCATCACCCTAACACAAACTGCCGCGTAAAGCAAACACGTCATCAGTGGCGCTACACCTCCATTACACGATAGGGTCATTGATGCCTCCAGACGTTTTGATGCACAGTTCTGATAGATGGTTGCAATTGTCAAAAGAGGAGGCCGAATTCTTGTCTTCAATGGAAGACCACCTAACAGCATGTTCTACCAGCGGATAGTCAATGAAGAGCCCCATGATGCCCCTATCCTTGGTAAATTAACGTGCCACACGGATCTGCGGTTAAATTTTACCCTCAAGCAGATGTTTAGTGCCACCAGACGACATTGTGATGTTCTATTACAGTGTCACTGTTTAGGTTGTTTGAAGGCACTCATGGGGCCTTGAGCCATCCTGGCACACATCTAGGGTTGTTTAGCTGCAATCAATGTCGCAGATTCTTTGTTATAACCGTGGCCATGGCACACTGCTTATATAGACTCATTAGCAAAGTTGCGTCGTACGTAAATCTACAATCCCTGGGGTGCACCAACCATGAGGAGTTGAGCCCTTGCCTCAGGCAGCGCCACTGCAGCAATATGGGAGGACGGATCCTGCAACTTATGAAAATAGTGTCTTTTCACACCTCATTCACATGGGATATAGCACTGCATGATACATATACGGTATGTAATGCTGCATAGCACATATATAGCACTGCATGATACATATATGGTATGTAATGCTGCATAGCACATTTATAGCACTGCATGATACATATACGGTATAGAATGCTGCATAGCACATATATAGCACTGCATGACACATATATGGTATGTAATGCTGCATAGCACATATATAGCACTGCATGATACATATATACGGTATATAATGCTGCATCTCTGCATCTCCTCATATATCCCATCAATGTATTTGCCTTGGCAGCGGCTTCCTGGCCCTGGGCACAGACTCTCTCCTGCCCTCCATACCTCTAGGCAGGGTCGGCTCCAGGTTTCAGTAGGCCCCTTGGTGACAGAGTCTCAGTAGGCTCCTTTGCAGTATTAAAAATTCAGACACTAAAATAGTCTCCTGTTCCCTAAAATATTCACCTGTATTATATAAAACAGCCCCCTCAACCCGTACCGATTCCTTATGTACATCCTTATCTGGGCCCCCCTGCAGTCTTGGGCCCCAGCACTTGCCCGGGTATGCCCAGCGCTGGCGCCGGCCCTGCCTCTAGGTGTAGATTTCCAGGATCTGGATTTCTTTTCTAGTCGTCTTGGGCTTAAGCTGCATCACCTGAACACAAAACATGCAGCGTAAAGCAAACACATCAATCAGCGGCGCTACACCTCCATTACATAATAGAAGGTCATTGATTCCGGAACGTTTTGATGCACAGTTTGCATCGCAGAGAACGCAGAGAACGCGCCGCTGGATCGCAAATGGACCGGTTAAGTAAATCTGCCCCAGTGTCTTTACACACCTGATGTCTACATGGGTGTGGGACACTGCATGGAGAGCCCAGTTACTAAAAAAAACTGATACATTACTATTGGATGGGGTTTAGATGGCGTTGTTCTATAGCTCGCCACAGGCAGCAGAGAGTTTGGGTTCACTCACGACTTCAATATAGCTGTACTGCGGTATATGGTAGGAATGATCAGACCCCCTTGAGTTAAAGCACCCTAGAGGGGTCCACATATGTAGAATTTAAAAAAAAAGTTTAAAAAAATTAGAAAAGTTTAAATCACTCCCTTACCCTACAACTGATAGAAAAATAAAAAAATAAGCATAAACATTGTTAGGTATCACTACAGCCCAAAAGTCCTGAAGTTTCAAAATGTAAAAACAGTTATTCCACAGTTATTTAACAATGGGGGTCATTTACTAAGGGCCCGATTCACGTTTTCCCGACGTGTTACCCGAATATTTCCCGGGATTTTGGCGCACACGATCGGATTGTGGCGCATCGGCGCTGGCATGCACGCGACAGAAATCGGGGGGTGTGGCCGAACGAAAACCCGACGGATTCGGAAAAACTTACCTTCACTTAGCCCAGCTCGGTGTATTCCAGTGCGTTCCACGGAACTTCAGCGCAGGTGGACGTCGGAGGAACTGCCTTAATAAATCCTGGCCGGACCCGAATCCAGCGCAGAGAACGCGCCGCTGGATCGCGAATGGATCGGGTAAGTAAATCTGCCCCAATGTGTCTCAGGTTCCGCCACTTGCTAGCTGGAAAACACTAGTCTTTTGCTGCGCCAGATTTATCACTGTGAAAAAAATAGCATACTACAGCCAGGGAGAGAGAAGGAAGAGTTAACACTCACAACAGTGAAACAAACAGTAAATCCTGTCGAAAGTGCAATCCGTTACCCTTAGTAAATAAGACCCAAAGTGGTTTTAGTCACTGGGTGTGCGCTGCCTGCTTTCTGATAGATAAATAGAGAGATGAATACATTCATATTGGGGCATATATACTTACCCATTCCGTTGCGATCCCCGCTGTGTGTTGTTCAACGATGATTCGGAGCTGCCACGATTCACTAAGATTGTGCGTCCAATTTCTTGAATATGTCGCTTCCCCCGCTGAGGCCCGCTGGAGTTCACCTTCTTCTTCCCAGGGCATGTAAGTGCTGATCTTGCGACACAATTTGCTTTTTAAATTCCGTGGTTTGTCCGAATCAGTCGGGTTGTCCGACGTCAATGCCCCCCAATTTGTGTCGTATGCAAGCCGCCGCCGATGTGCCAAAAACCTGGGGCAATTCAGGCAAAAATGGAAAAAAATTGTGAAACCCGACGAAAATGCGGCGTTCGGACCCTTAGTAAATGTGCCCCACTGAGATAGATAAATTGATAGACAGATAAATAGATACACAAATAGAAAGTTATTAAATATTTTTTGTTAACCCTTTCTATTTTGTTGCAGCTAAGAGCAATTATTTTCTATCCCGGGCAACGCTAGTAAGACATAAAATGCATTGAGATGCCATGATGCGTGTGACCTGGTGTGACCTTCATGTGCCATCATCAACCACATTGGTCACACTTGTGCGTGTACAGCAATGTTGTGTAAGTTATGGATATAATTTGGTGTGTAATAATGTTGTGTATAATGTGGATATTCCTTATGTACATCCTTATCTGGGCCCCCCTGCAGTCTTGGGCCCTGACACTTGCCCGGGTATGCCCAGCGATGGCGCCGGCCCTGCCTCTAGGTGTAGATTTCCAGGATCTGGATGTCTCTTCTGGTCGTCTTGGGCTTAAGCTGCATCACCTGAACACAAAACATGCAGCGTAAAGCAAACACGTCAATCAGTGGCGCTACACCGCCATTACACAATAGAAGGTCATTGATTCTCGAACGTTTTGATGCACAGTTTGATGAGATGATTGCAAATTGTCAAAAGAGGAGCCGAATTCTTGTCTTCAAGGGAAGCCTCACATAACAGGATGTTCTACCAGCGGATAGGCAATGAAGACACCATGATGCCCCTATCCTTGGAAATTACCGTGCACAAGGATCGACGGTTAAATTTTACCCTCAAGTGATGTTTAGGCACCAGGACGACATGTGATGTTCTATTACAGTGCTGTTTAGGTTGTTTGAAGGCGACTCATGGGCTGAGCCATCCTGAAACATACTGGGTGTTTGCTGCATTATGTCCGCAGATCTGTTATAGTGTGCCAATGGCACACTTTTATAGATCATTAGCAAATTTGCTATAATCTACAATCTGGGGTGCACCAACCATGAGGTGAGTTGAGCCTCTTGCCTCAGGCAGCGCCACCTGCAGCAAGATGGGAGGATCGGATCTGCCACTTATGAATAGTGTCTTTTCACACCTCATGTCAACATGGGTGTGGGACACTGTATGGAGAGCCCAGTTACTAAAAAAACCTGATACATTACTATTGGATGCGCTTAGATTGCGTTGATCTATAGCTCGCCATAGGCAGCAGAGAGTTTGGGTTCACTCACGACCTTAATATAGCTGTACTGCAGTATATGGTAGGAATGATCAGACCCCTTTGAGTCAAAGCACCCTAGAGGGGTCTACATATGTAGAATTAAAAAAAAAAAAAAGTTAAAAAAAATTTGAAAACCTAAAAGTTTAAATCACTCCCTTACCCTAGAAGGGATATAAAAATTCAAAAATAAGCATAAACATTGTTAGGTTTCACTACAGCCCAAAAGTCCTGAAGTTTCCAAATATAAAAACAGTTATTCCACAGTTATTTAACAATGTGTCTCAGGTTCCACCAGTTTCTAGCTGGAAAACACCAGTCTTTTGCTGCACCAGATCTATCACTGTGAAAATAATAACCCTTCCAGCTCTCTCCCTGGCTGTAGTATGCTAACACTCACAGCAGTGTAACAAACAGTAAATCCTGTAAACAGATTTGCCATAGCAACGTAGAACTAACAACGTGTAACCAAGGGGAACATTTCAGTCAGTTTATGCACAAACGAAGCAGAATTCCTTAACCCCTAGGGGACACAGCCTATTTTGGCCTTAAGGACGCGGTCCCATTCTTCAAATCTGGCCTGTGTCACTATAAGTGGTTATAGCTTTGGAACGCTATGAGATATCCAGGGGATTTTGAGATTGTTTTCTCGTGACACATTGTACTTCAAATTAGTTTAAAAATTTGGATGAAATCTTTTGCGTTTAGTTATGAAAAAAAACAAAATTTGGCAAAAATTTTGAAAAATTCTTTATTTTCAACGTTCTAAATTCTCTACTTTTGATGCAGACAGTCATAGCACCCAAATAAATTCATAACTTACATTTCCCAAATGTCTGCTTTATGTTGGCATGGTTTTTTAAGATTCCACATATTTTACTAGAATGTTATGAGGCTCAGAATTTGGGTGCCATTTTTCACATTTTTTGTAAAATCGCCAAAACCCGTACTTAGATGGACCTGATCAAGGAAGATAACATTATTAGTTACGAAATCCTCAGCTCTGTATCAGGGGCTGATAGTCAGTTAGTTAAGCTCTGTCTGCCAGTGCAGAGGGTCCCAGGTTTGAATCTCACGCCGGCCAAAACTTTATGTAATTTAATTAAATAAATAGCTTGTGTCTGGGGGAAGCCCTGGAGACATATATGGACAGTCTGATTGACCTGATGACGTGGTCCCTGCTCTCCGCTAAGCCGGAACTTCTCTGAAAAAGGATTCCCTGCCCGATGTCTGCTCTGGGGAAACCTAGGGAGATGCAGTGAGCCAATATGAGACAGGATGCGATCTGACATAATGGACGTGCTATCCGCCTAAGCCAGACACTCTCTGAAAAGGATTCCCTGCCCAAATGGTCTGAATCGGGGGAAAACCCTAGGAGAGCAAGTGACCATATATGGACAGATGGTGATAGACCTGATGACATGGTCCCTGCTCTCCGCTAAGCCCGACACTTCTCTTGAAAAGGATTCCCTCCCGATGTCTGTAGAAGCCATCTGTACTGTGAGTTATGGCTTTCAAAGTATTTAATATGGGACAAAACAGCCGCGGGACCTGGGGGGAAAATCCGTGAGAAATCTCATAGTGCCCGTGGACAGCGGGCAGAGGTAAGAAAAACGGAAAGCCCCGTCAAAAAATAACCGAGTCGCGCTATTCCTGGTCGAGAGTCGACGCGGGGCCGGGGACGGCTGGGAGACAATGTATAATGCTTGCATAGCACATTATATAGCCACTGCATGATACATATACGGTTATAATGATGCATAGCAAATACATAGCACTGCATGATAAAATTACGGTATATAATACTGTATAGCACATACTATGCACTGCTGATACATTAGAAGGTTATGTTATATATTTATAATAATGTGACATAGCACATATATAGCACTGCAGATTACATGAGGTATATAATGATGCATAGCACATATATAGCAGCGCATGATACATATACGTATGTAATTGCCTGCATAGCACATATATAGCACTGCAGGATACATATTACTGTCTATAATGCTGCATAGCACATATATGCACTGCGATGATACATATACGGATTAGAATGAGGCTAGCACAGACATAGCACTGCATGATACATATCCACGGTATCTAATTACTGTATAGCACATATTAGCACTGAATGAATTACATATACGGTATTAAGGCTATTTGATAGACACAGATTATAGAACTGCATGACTACAGGATTACGGCTTATATAATGATGCATAGCACATCCCCCACCCCCCCCACATAGACTCACTGCATTGATACTCATATACCGGTACATAAATACTGTCTCTATAGGCTAAACCTCTACATGCCTAGGACGTCCCATAAAATGATGTACGCCCTATTAAGCTGTATCCTGTAATCTACTCCCCTATATGCTGCCCCTTAGCAATTAATGCACTGCCCGATGATATTTCCATATACCGTGTATGTATTCAAGCTTTCTCGCACCATCATCTACGCTATCAGAATATCAGTCCTACCTCCGCACCGGATACACCCTATACGCAGGATAAGTCTAATATTGCTTGCATAGCACATATTTATAAGCTTACTTCGCCAATAGATACATTATAACTCTTGCGTCATATCTACAACGCTGTCCATAGTACGTATATAGCACTGAATGACATCATTTCCTATACGGTGTGCTATAGTATTAATGTTTATATGTCCCAGATATTCAGCCCTAACCATGATACATATTCACTGTATTTGTACATATGTCAACCTGTGAATGCACTACTTATTTACTAGCAGCCGAACCTGATTACAAATAACGGTATTATAATGCTGCATAGCAAATATAAGAACTGCATGATCCATCTACGGTACTGTATGCTGCATAGCATTCATAATAGACCGATGGACACATATACGGTATATAATGCTGCCCATAGCCACATATATCTAGCACCGCATGAACATATACGGTATATAATGCAGCATAAGCAGTCTATAGACACGGCATTGATACATATAGCTGTATATAATGCTGCATAGCACAATATAGCACGGCAGGTACGTACAATATACGGTATGTAATGCGCACTCAGCACATATATAAAGCCACGCCTCATGACAAATATACGTATATAATGCTGCCATAGCCACATACCTTTCTTATAGCACTGCATGATACATCTATGGTAGATAATGTCTGCCATAGCACATATATAGCACTGACATGATACAACATATGGTATGTAATGCTGCATTAGCACTATATAGGCACTGCATGTACACACCCTATGGTATGTAAACTCATAGCACATACATAGCACTGCATGCTTACATACGCGTATATAATGCTGCATAGCACATACATAGCACTGCCTGATACTATACGGTATATAATGCTGCATAGCCACATATATAGCACTCATTGATACATATACGGTATGTAATGCTGCATAGCACATATATAGCACTGCATGAACAATACGGTATATAATGGACTGCATAGCACATATATCGCACTGCAGATACATATATGGTGTATATAATGCTGCATAGCAATACCATAGCACTGCATGATACATATACGGTATGTAATGCTCATAGCCACATATATAGCACTGCATGATACATATACGGTATATTCATGCTGCCACATAGACACATAATATAGCACCGCATGATACATATACGGTAGATAATGCTGCATAGCACGTATATAGAACTTGCATGATACATATACTGTTATATAATGCTGCATAGCTACATATATAGCCACTGCATGATTACATATATACGGTAGATAATGCTGCATAGACATTTCTATAGCACTGATATAATATACTGTATGGAATGCTGAATAGCACATATATAGCACTGCCTGACACATATACGGTTATATAAGCTTGAATAGCAATATATTAGCCCTGCATGATACATATACGGATAGACTGGCGCATAGCAAGTTATATAGAACGCATGTACTATTTACTGTTATATAAGCTGCATAGCACACTATATGCACTGCCCTGACACATATATCGGTTATATACTGCTGATAGCTATACTGCACTGATGATAACATACTCTTTGGTCTGTGCCCTACACACTCGATTGCACTGCATCTACATAGCAATGATGATTCTACCTATACGGTATGTAATGCCTGCATAAAGCACACATTATAGCACTGCATGCACCTAGTGTGTGGTACTATAAATGCATGCCACTATCCGCCCACCATACATAGCCCTGCATGATACAAGTTGTATGTGTGGTGTATTGTAATTGTGTTCTCCCCCTATGTCATTAGCACAATATCGTTTCACTGCATGAGACACATATGGTCTGTAATACTGAATAGCACATATATAGCACTGCATGATACACATACGGTATGGCATACTCCAACATTGTGAAAGTGGAAAAGAGGGACAAAATGGCGGCACCTAAGCCAACCCCAATCATACCTGGCCATGCCCAAATTTATCCATATTATAATAATTAAAAATGATCCAATAAAAAAATATATATATATTTATCATCATTGCGGTTGATTTAGACATTTAGCCTATCCACCACCGAAACCGCAGTTTTTCTTTCCTCCCTTCCCATCTTTTATGGGTCCAGGTACAATTATGCACAGCGCTTCCCCCCCAACCAACTGAAGCTATAACTCTGTGATTATCTAGGGTAGTAATTTGGTAACTAAGAACTATGATATGTTACACTGTGAACCACAGAGTTTAATGCCTTGGTATATAGGTGAGGGATCTTCTCAGAGATTATTGGTAAATATTGAGACTATATTATATTATTATTATTATATTATTATTATTAATTATTTAATTATTGAGATGATTATTATTATTCTTTCATTTATAAAATCATCTCATCATGATATATAATCAAATCAATAACAATTTGTAATAATAATCCACAATTAATAATATATAATAGTCTCAAACATTACAAAAATATCTCTGAGACTAGATCCCTCCCAGTATATCCTAAGTTGCATTAGTCCTGTATGCACAATTGTATAGCACTGGATCCGATACTAGCATGTATTTAGTCCAGAAACGTCCTTCAATCTCTGTATCATGGAGCTTATAGCTCAGTTTGGTGTAAGCTCCTGTCTGCATCAACCTCAAGTTCTGCCATATCACATGTTTTCCACATTCTGCCCTGGGCCAACAATTTTACTTTGTGTTCTGGGGAAGCACATAGATCTGCCATTATATGGGCAGATACTGCTCTGACCTTGAGTTGGACGTGGGTCCCTGCTCTACTCTGCTACAGGCCGACACTCTCTGAAATAAGATTCGCAATACCCAATCCCGATGCTATGCCTTCCCCGGGAACTCCTAGGAGATGCCCGCCCCCCCTCATGGCCCATCATATGGCACAGCATACTGATCTCCGCACAGCATGATGAGCCACTGATGGGCTCCTGTCTCACCGCTAAGGCACCATGTACACTTCGTCTGAAAAGGATCCACGTCCCAATTGTCTGTCAGAAAGCCATTCTGTCTGTGAGGTTAGGCTTTTCAAAGTATTTACTAATGCGGACACAGCACGGGACCTGGGGGAGTATCCTGAACACACTCAAACGCCATAGCTGGCAGCAGCCGGCTCTGGCAGAGTAGTACTAGAAAAAGGGAAACGTCCCGTACAAAATCGAGAGTTGAGTGCCACCCAAGCTATGGCTCACTGCCTACACTGCGCTCACCTAGCACCAGATATAGGCAACAGCACGCATGATACATATAAACGCGCCCTACTAATGGTACTGTAGCACATACCTAGCTACCGGCATGATAACATATATACGGTATTAACATGCTGCATCTCCTCATATATCCCATATGTATTTGCCCTTGCGCAGCGGCTTCCTGGCCCTGGGCACGACTCCTCCTGCCCTCCATTACCTTAGGCAGGGTCGGCTCCGGTTTTCAGTAGGCCCCTGGGTGACAGAGTCTCAGTAGGACTCTTTGCAGCGTATTAAAAGTCAGACACTAAAATCAGTCTCCTGTCCCTAAATATAACCTGTAATTATATAACAAAGCCGCCCATAACCCGTACGATCCTATGTACATACTTATCTGGGGCACCCCCTTTTTTTGGTCTTGGGCCTGGACACTTGCCACGGGTATGCCCACGCATGCGCCGTTGCCTGCCTCTAGGTGTAGATTTCCAGGAATGGCTGGATGTCTCTTTTCTTTGCTTCGTCGTTGGGCTTTAAGCATGCATCACCTGACACAAAACAGTGCCAGCCGTAAAGCAACACGTAACACATCACAGTGGCTGCTTCCAAACCACACAACAAACGCCATTACACAATAAGGTTCATTATTCTCTGAACGCTTTTGATGCACACGTTTTGATGAGGATGATGTCAAATTGTCAAAAGAGGAAGGCCCGAATCATTTCTTCTTTGTCTTCAAGGAGGAAGCCTCACATAACAGGATGTTCTACCAGCGATAGGTCATGAAGAACATTATCCGGCCCCTAATCCGTGGAAAATTACCCACCGTGGCACACAGGATCTGCGGTTAAATTTTACCCTCAGTGAGTTAGAAAAGGCAACACCCAGGACGACATGTGAGGTTCTAGTTACCGAAGGTGCTAGTTAGGGTTGTTTGCAAGTGAGGCGACTCATGGGCTGGCCAAATCCTAAACAGCTACTGGGTGTGTTGTTGGCATATTGGAGTGTCCGCAGATCTTTTAGAAAGTGGGAGCAAAGTGGAGCCAACTTTAACTTTTAATCAGATCATTAGACAAATTTGCCTAATAATCTTACAATCTGGGGGGCAACCAAACCATAGGGTGAGTTCGAGCTTGCCTCAGTTAATTAATGCTTCGCTCACAGCAGAGAGGACAAATGAATAGCAACTCACACAGTGGGTCGACATCGTTACTCGGCTCCAGATGACTCTTTTGTGTACAGTCTTTTCACACCTCATGTACAACATGGGTGTGGGAGCAACGACTATGTTGACAATGGAGAGACCCCACCTATACTCAAAAAAAAACACTGATCAATTATTATGGATGGCGTTAGTTATTGGCGTTGAATCATCTCGAGATCGAAGGCAGCAGCAGAGTTTTGGTTAGCTTAACAACACTCACGGACCTTATATAGCTGTAGCCAGTGATAATGTACGGATGATCATGAGACGCAACCTTGGGTCAGAAAGAGTCACCCTTGGATCGGAAGCCCAGGATAGACACCTAAGGGGTCCCTACAATAGTAGAAGTTAAAAAAAAAAAAAAAGTTAAAACAAATTTAAAACCATGAAAAGTTATTATAACTACCAACTCCCGGCTTTAGCACCTACTAGAGACGCGACTAGCAGAGGTAAAAATCCCCAATTGCACAAAATATCCCCCTAGCATCCCCTCCCAAACAAACTTGTTAGGTTTCACTACAGCCCAAAATCATGAGTTTCAATTTTAAACACGGTTATTCCACAGTGTATTTAACAATGTGATCATACAGGTTCCACTCAGTTTTTCTAGCATGGAAAACACCAGTCTTTGCTGCATATGCACCAGATCTATCACTGTGAAAATAAAACCCTTACCCTTCCAGCTCTCTCCCTGGCTGTGAGTCAAATGCTAAAACACTCACAGCATTGTAACAAACAGGGTAAATCCTTAACAGAATTTGACACTAGCAAGTAGAACTAACAACGTGTAAACCAGGGGAACATTTCAGTCAGGTTTATTGCACAAACGAAGCAGAATTACCTTACCCCTAGGGAACACAGGAAGGCCTATTTGGGCCTAAGGACCTGGTCCCCATTTTCAAATAGCGGCCTGTGTCACTAAAGTGAGTTATAGCTTGATGGAACGCTTAGAGATATCCAGGGGATTTTGAGATTGTTTCTCGTGCCACATTGTACGTTCAATAGTGTTAAAAATTTGGATGAAATCTTTTGGGCAGTTTTCAGTTACTTGAACAGATCATAAACAAAAAATTTGTGCCTGGCGAAAAATTTGAAAAATTCTTTATTTCAACGTTCTACAATTCTCTATTTTGATGCAGACAGTCTAGAACCCCCACAGATAAATCATAACTACATTGCCCAAATGTCTGCTTATGATTGCAGGCTTTTGGTAAGATTCCTCACATATTTCTAAGTAGAAGGTGGTGTATAGGAGGCTCGAGAATTTGCGGTGCCATTATATGTCAAGTTTTTTGTATAATCGGCCAAAAACCCGTACTGTAGTGTGAGACGCTGAGTCAACTTCTAATTGACACGATGAGGCCTAAATAATAGCAAGACTTGTAAAATTACCCCAATTGTGGAAACTACACCCCTAACGTATGAAAAAACTAACTTTAAGAGTTGTTATACCATGCACTTACGTGTTTATAGGGGTTTAAAAAACAAAATGTGCAGGTTGCAGTCTGCAATTGTAATATTTTTTCACAATACACCCAGTTTGGGTGGTGAAAATTAAACATTTTAAAATGGATTAAATTAAAAAAGGCCACCAAAGTTTGATACCTCAATTCTCACCGAGTACATCCGTACCCTAATGTGCGGTTGGAACCTGCTGTATGGGCGCACGGCCCGGGCATAGAAGGGAAGGAGGCGCCATCCAAATCAGATTTGCTATGTCACATGTACAGCTTAAATTTTTTTTCTTTTTTTAATGAGGACCTATAGGGGGGCTATATTCTTTTGCCACATGAGATGCACTTTTGTATGGATGTAATTTTGGGGCAACTCTACAGCTAATTGGTGAGATTTAATTAACTCTTGTGTTGTGGAGGAAAATGAATCATCAATTTTAGGAAATTTTATGTGTTTTTATTGGCGTTTAACCATACCATAAAAAATAGTATTATTATTTTATTCTATGGGTCGCCACGATTATGAAATAACTTCATTTATATAATTTTTATTTTGTACCATATTTTACTGAATATAAAAGGTAATTTGGCAAAATTGTTGTTAATTTAGCATCACCGTCTTTCATATGCATAACTTTTTTATTTTCACCTCACAAATCTGTTTAAGGGCTTATTTTTGCAAGAATGATTAGCTCTTTTTAGGGTCTTATTTTAGATTGCGTAACTTATTAAAATCCCTTTTTTTAGAGCATTTTAAAGGGCATTAATAAAAAATCATCTTTTTCAGAGAGAGTTTTTTTAGGTTGTTTTTTACGGGGGCACTTTGCGGATCTAATACAATTCGTGTGTTATTATACAGATGTTACGGACGCAGCGTACCAAATATGTGGGGGTTTTGTGTTATTTTATTCATGTACGATAAAAAAACTAATTTGGAGGAAACTTATTCATTTTTGCATCATCATCTTTTCATATGCATAACTTTTATTTTTTGGTGACAAATCTGGTTAGGGCTTATTTTTGCGAGAACAGTGTTCTTTTAGTGGGCTTATTTTAGAGTGCATAAAATTTTTAAAATTACTTTTTAGAGCATTTTTTATGGGTATTAATTAAAAATATTTTTTTCGGAACGTTTTTTGCGTTTTTTTCCTCGGCGTTTACCGTGCGGGTCCAGTAACAATCTGTTTTATTATGCAGATTGTTACGGACGCGGCAATACCAAATATGCAGGGTTTTTTGTTTGTTATTTTTTTTTTATACTTTATAAGTTTTTATGGGAAAGTGACATTTTAGGGGTGATTTTTATGTATTATTTTGTTATTTTTATATGTGTAGTGTAAACTGTTTGCATTTTTTTTCTTATGACATACTTGAACTTGAACCAGTGATGCTCCTGATCACTGGTTTAAGTCCAATACACTGCTCTACAATACTATTTTATTGTAGAGCAGTGTAAACTGTCTGAGCAAGCTTGCGCATGCTCAGACAGTTTGCAGTCAGACCCGGAGGGGGTCTGGCTGCCATGGAGACCGGGCAGCTCCGGGGCACATGCCAGTCCTCGGAGCTGCCCGGAAGAGGATCGGATCCCCCGGTAAGCGGCACGGGGGATCCGATCCACAGCAGGAACACCCTTACACGCCGCGGTCATGCTTGACCGCGGCGTGTAAGGGGTTAACACCCGCGATCGGAGCCGGCTCCGATCGCGGGCGTTACAGCGCGGTGTCAGCTGTGATAGACAGCTGACAGCCGCTGCTTCTGGTACCGGCTCCGTTCGTGAGCCGGTCCCAGAAGCTAGACGTTATACTACGTCCCGGTGCGCTAAGCATCTAGCCCCGGGGACGTAGTATAACGTCGTGGTGCGCCTAGGGGTTAATGAAGTATTTAGAAAAATGTTTATAACACCCCCCCCCCCACACACACACACACACACACAATATCAAACATCATCTTAAATTATGTTTACGCTATTAATCTGTATTAACATAACAGAGGTTCCACATAGGTCAGACCCTGACAATATTGGCATAATGTTTTATGTTACCTGTAAAATAGGGTGAGGGTGGCACGGTGGCTTAGGTGGGTGGAACGGTGGCTTAGTGGTTAGCATTACAGCATTGCAGCGCTGGGGACCTGAGTTCAAGTCCCAGGGTCAACAACTGCAAAGAGCTTGTATGTTCTCTCCGTGTTTGTGTGGGTTTCCTCCGGGTCCTCCAGTTTCCTCCCGTGCTCCAAAATATACTGGTAGGTTGATTAGATTGTGAGCCGCATGGGGACAGGATTTGGCAAACTGTGTAGCGCTGTGTAATCTGTGTGTACTATATAAATAAAGGAATAATTATTATAAGATACATCTAATATATAAATTGGGGTGTATGTATGTCCGCTAAAGGAATCTGTACCATCGTGTTTACAATCACCAAATTTTGCACAGCTGCTCTCTCAGTCATAGACTCGGTTTTGAGTCTAAATTTTCACCCCACGCTTTCCAAAATCCACTTATTACCCACCACATACAGGAGTCATTGGGGCACATTTACTTACACAGTCCAGTCGCGCTCCCACGGCACATTGTACAACGAGGATTCGGATCTGCCGGGATTCACGGTCAAGGTCGTGCGCCCGATATCCAGCTGTTGTCGCTGCTGCGCCAAGGTCCGCCGGAGTTCCCCTTCTTCTTCCCGGTGCATGTAAGTGCTGATCTGGCAACACACATTTTTTTTTTTTAATTCAGCGGTTTGCCCAAATCCGTCGGGTTGTCTGACGGCCACGCCCTCCGATTTCTGTTGCGGTGCCGATGCGCCACAATCCGATCGCGTGTGCCAAAATCCGGCAATTCAACGCAAGACGGTGCAAATTGGAAATATTCGGGAAAACCCAACAGAATCGCAGCCGCAGGACCCTTAGTAAATGTGCCCCATTGTCTGCTGCTGCTGTTGCAGTTAGAAGCTGAGCTGTGATTGGTTGATATTTTGCCACAGGTCATTAATATGAGCTCTGAGCTGTGATTGGTTACTACAGGCAATGATGGATAGATCATCGCTTCCCCGCTCATGTCTGCTGGAGTTCACCTTCTTCTTCCTGGTGTATGTAAGTGCATTGTATTGCGACACAATTTGAAACTTATATTCCGCGCTGAGTCCCAATCAGCCGGATCGTCCTACGGCACACCCCCCGCCCCATGAAAGCAGCGCACCTATGACAAAATCCGATCACGTGCAACACAATCCCAAGTTAAATACCTGTTCCAGCGGCACAAATCCCGAAAACGTCAGAAAATCTGACGAAAGTGCAATCCATTACCCAAAGTGGTTTTATTCACTGGGTGTGTGCTGCCTTCTTTCTGCTAGATATATAGAGTGATGAATACATATAGGGGCACATTTACTTACCCATCCCGCCGCGATCCCCGCGGTGTGTTGTCTGACGAGGACTCAGAGCTGCCACGGTTCACTAAGAGCGTGGGTCCAATTTCCTGCATGTGTCGCTTCCCCGCAGAGGTCCGCCGGAGCTCACCTTCCTCTTCCCAGGGCACATAAGTGCTGATCTTGCGAAACAATTTTGCTTTTTAAATTCTGCGGTTTATCCGAATAGGGTTGAACGAGGTCCACGCCCCCCGATTTGTGTTGCATGCAAGCTGGCGCCAATGCGGCAAAAACCCGGGGCAATTCAGGTAAAAACTGAAAAAAATTGAGAAATCCGACGAAAATGCGGCGTTCGGACCCTTAGTAAATGTGCCCCACTGAGATAGATATAGAGATAAATTGATAGACAGATATATAGATCCACACATAGATAGTTATAAAATATTTTTTGTTAACCCTTTCTATTTTGTTGCAGCTAAGAGCAGTAATTTACTATCCCAGGCGACGCTAGTAAGACATAAAATGCCTTACAGAGATGCCATGATGCCCGGTGTGACCTTCATGTGCCATCATCAACCACATTGGTCACACTCGTTGTGTGTTGTGTATGTTATGGATATAATTTGGTGTGTAATAATGTTGTGTATAATGTGGATATTATGTTGTGTATAATAATGTTGTGTACATCATGTATATTTTGATGTGCACAGTAAGTATGTGACATAAATACATCATTGTCCGTCGTAGAAGGTCCTGCCAGCCGGCGCTTATTACCAGTCAGACGTGTGGCATTTGGCAGTGGGTAGCCGCCAGGTGTACGCTAATCTGCCTTGGCAGGGGGTCCTCATTAAAGGGTCATCCAGCTTTTTTTAAAAGAGACATTTTGGAGCTGGGGATGAAGTCGTTCTGCTTGTCCATCTTCCTTCTCCTGTGCTTGGTGAATGCGGCTTGGATGGAGCAGACGCTTGTGTGGGCGCGGTGCCAGGCTGACAGATGTGTTGATATATATGTGTACGGGCAAAGGATAGGCTGTTTTAGTAACAAATGTGTTGGCACCAGCAGAAGCCCAGGCTCTGAGCATTTGGTTTTCCTTGAAAATAAAGGATTAGCAAATCCTCCCACATGAAACAGTTCAATAACTGAGGCTGAGTGACACAAAATCTTCAGGATTTCTGCCGCAATGAGGTGCAGGCTTTTATTTATCATTGAAATGTTAAGTTACTGTAATCGAAATCCCAAACTTACAAGAGGTTCATGATACCGTAATACCTCTCCAAAACACCACCCCTTCCCTAAAAGAACCATTTTTTTCAGTGCCCTCCCCCATGATACTAACCTCCTATGGGTATATCACCCCTTTAAAATACCAATTTTATGTGCAAAATTGAGCAGTCAAAAAGGTTCAATAGCATTTTGTGACAACTTTATAACATCTCTGCTTGCTGTCAGTGAAATTGAGTCCTCCTGTTTGCCAGGAGTTTCATAGATGTTAAGGATAACCGTGGGAATGTAACACTTGTAAAAAGAGCAAGAAGGAAAAAGGATCTAGTGACTAGAGCCAGGAAGCTGCTGGCAAAAGCAAGTCAAATAGTGGGAGGTATGAAGGCAAGAATGTTACAGGAGGTATAAAATTTATAAAATTTAACAGAAAACTGTGTACAGCACCGAGCAATTGAATATTTGAAAAACAGACCTAAAATAGAGCTGGGAAAAAGGAGTAAGATAAAGACAATAATGAACCTGGTTTCTTTAGGGGCTCAGTGTGGTGATGCGCTGCACAGAGTTGAAGACATTTAGAGACTGGTGTGTGCCCCCTCAGCAGGATCTGCTCTTATTTTAGCTTCTTATGACCTGCACCACTTGCAGGCATTAACCACTATGGGATGAGGAGCTGAACCCAGTCCAAAACTTCAAATGAAAACGTATCACCACCACCATCATAGACAGGGGGCATCCTCTACACCTAGAGGAGAGACGTATCA
>WNYA01002064.1:14003-36416 GCA_019512145.1 Engystomops pustulosus
AATACTGCCCATGGCATATAAGTGGTAACTGAGAGGGTTTAACCCCATAGATGCCATGACTAATACTGCCCATGGCATATAAGTGGTAACTGAGAGGGTTTAACCCCATATATGCCATGGGCTGCATTAGTCATGGCATCTAAGTAGTAACAGGAAGGCTTAACCCCATAGATGCCATGACTAATACTGCCCATGGCATATAAGTGGTAACAGAGACAATTTAACCACATAGATGCCATGACTAATGCAGCCCATGGCATATAAGTGGTAACCCCTACTCTCTCTTCTTTGTTTTTTAAAAAATAGTAACAGAATTTAAACAAAATATTTTGATACCCGGTAGGGGGCATCTAAAAATACAACCCAAAAAACACAGAAAAAAACCCCATCTTAATAAGGCAGAAGAAAAAACTACGGTGTGTTCTTAATTAGTTCGGAACCACAAAGAATTTGGTCTAAGGTGAGTTTTTGGGAAAGGGTACTGAGGGCGTACGGAGGGGGATGGGGGTAATTGTGTGAAGGCAATGTCTGGATATAATAGTGAAAGCCCCTGACTCAGCAGAAATCCTCCGCACATTCCTCCAGGGCAATCATTAGCCGGAGACTTTTGTGGTCCAGTAGAGACAGAAATATAAAGTCCAAACCAAAAAAATAACACAGGACCCGGAGAAGATGATCCCGGCCTGGATATACAGACGTGTAATGATTGACAGGGGGTGAGAGGTCACAAGGTTAAGGGGTTAGGGTTCATTCCCATAAACTTAATGGGGACCGATATGCGACTGCAGCATTTAGGGTCAGGTATCGGTCCCCATTGACACCCATTGTGACCGTACACGGAGAAATATGGGACGTGATACGGCGCCTCCTCTCTCCTGCGCGTGGCTGCACGCTCACCCGGGCCGTGGCATACGTGGTCTGAATGTAGACTAAAACAGACAATTATGACCCAGACCTGGAACTTCAGAATTTATTTCTGGACCCTCTAATTACAAAGCCTCATGTATTGTAGTAACAGCGCCACCCCTGCACGTAGGTTGTGTCCGGTATTACAGCTCAGCTCTAGTGATGGGAATGGGGCAATTCTGGTGCTACATTGTATCCCCAACCACACCAGGACCTTTATCAGCCCAATGACAGATTATATCTTTATTAGGATCATTTTTTGGCAGCAATAATTTACAATTTCCAGTTCAACAACCGGTTATCACCTCGTGTCCAGGATAATGAGGAGATTGTGTGTAATAGAAGATAAGTAACGCAATCAATAGACGCCAATCACTGCCAGACACAGAGGAGTGTACACAGCATAGAAAACATGTCACCTGCAGTCCTATGTAACAGCACAGAGACATGTACACAGCCAGCGACACAGGGAACATGTCACCTGCAGTCCTATGTAACAGCACAGAGACATGTACACAGCCAGCGACACAGGGAACATGTCATCTGCAGTCCTATGTAACAGCACAGAGACATGTACACTGCCAGCGACACAGGGAACATGTCACCTGCAGTCCTATGTAACAGCACAGAGAACAGGATCCAAAATCAATCTGACAGGGAGGTCATAGAGGGACATTACGACAAGTGGGTGGGGCATGCGTTCAGGTATGTCATGGAGGGACATTATGACAAGTGGGTGGGGCATGCGTTCATACATTTCATGGAGAGACATTACGACAAGTGGGTGGGGCATGCGTTCAGGTATGTCATGGAGGGACATTATGACAAGTGGGCGGGTCATGCGTTCAAGTTTATGTAAATGCAGGGTGTGCGGGGGACCCTCAATCTGCGACCATTACCCACAGGAGAACCACGGATCAGCTCATCACTAAAACTATCAAGTGTCCAGAAAAAAACTCACCCAACAATACAAAAAGTTTTCGATCAGTGGCCGTCACCTGATCACTGCCGGATACAACACAGGGGTCACAGGGTAAAGGTCACTGAGATCTATAGAGTGGCACAGGCCACGTTGTGTAATAGACACAGCCCGAGCCTCTTTGTGGCCACTTACCTGCCTCTCCAGGGACGGCTGCTACAATGACTGTGTCTGGAGGCGAATCAAGGACGTGTGATCCAGAACAATACAAGGTTCTGCAGCGAGAGGGGAAGGATATCAGCTACAACCTGCAGACACCGCAGCAGATACTATGTGATGTTCTATATGTCCCCCGGCGGTGCCTATATGTGTCTATACGTATAGATAGTGCATGCAGCATATACTCCTCACCTCCTCCTAGTCTCCTGGATCAGATAGAGCAGGTTACACTGGCTGAGCCCTGCCTGCAGCACAGAAGGGGTTAACTACATTCCTGGATGAGGATTATACTGACACACCTCCTCATCCACCAATCAAAAGACAGCAGTGGAGAAAAGACCCCTGTGATTGGCTGCAGAATCCTAAAACTCCACCCAGTAGGGCCGTCCTTCAGATATTAGAAGCAGCCACGTGTGGCCAGTGCTGTGTATTGTGTGGGGTCATGTGACCCGGTTACAGGATATAGTATATACCAGGCACTGATGTGTATATACTGATTGTACACTGTGCTGCAGAACCCTGACAAAACATCAGCGCGACAAGGACCGAGAGGTGTGAAGTCTGAGACCCCCCCTTCTGTTGTCATGTCTGTGGTACTTGAGGATCAAGTGTTGGAGTGCATCTCCTCACCTCCTCAGCTCTATCCCCCTGATGTCCTCCCCAGCAGTGCGACCTCCGCTACAGTTCAAGAGCAGCGGAGTGAAGAAAGAACTCCCTCCCCCTTAAGCAGCAGCTCCACTAATGCCACTTTCCAGACCATGGGGGCTGTACCCCCTTTCCACCCCATCCCCAGGCAGGAAAAGCGTGACCCCATGTCCGTTACTTAATACCAGCACCATTACCAGCGGTCCTGACCCTCGAAGGTCATGCCGTGGTTACGAAGCTGATTCCAGATCTGAGTATTCCCCGGCAGGGTTTGTCAGTAAGGTGCCACATCGAAGCCGCCACAACAGATTTGTCAGCTCACTATCCTCTGATTCAAGTGGCCGTGCACTTTCGTAGAGGCAGATCCCGCCATGATTATTATGAACGCCATGAGGAACCTGTATGCCAGTGTTCGAAACGGTCCGGAACATCACTGAGTTATCCATCGCAGCACCTTTACCCGCCTCACAGCAGACCATCCTGCACCAGGTCAGCGAGAGGTTTGATGCCACGCCGGTCTCCTGCTTCCCAGCAGTCGGCTCCTGAGGACCAGCCTACAGCCCAAGGACAGTCTATGCTCCCAAAACCGGTGGCTCAACCTACAGAGGCAAACAGTGATTTCAGTGACCTTCCCTCGTGGTCGGCCTTTACCTCTGCACCGCCTAACACCAACAACACCACACGCCTCATTTCCTCACGTAAATCAGTTATGTCTCAATTAGATACAAACCAACAGGGTATAGGGGAGAACATGCAATCCCAGGCCAGTAGTAACCGAGGGGCTGGGATTACATTTAGGGGTTCAATGTTTTGCGGTGTATCCCCCCCTAGGTGCTTATGTCTCTGATGTGTAGACATAGAATAATGTCGACCATATCTCGGTCAACGCTTCACAAGTGGCTGCAGGCTTATGTGGTGCTGGACTCCATCATCACCCGAAACTCTCCAGCCTCTGCCCCGCATTTATTTGTCTACATGGACACAATCCTAAAAGCTTTTGAGCTCCATGGGGACACCGCATGGTGGAGATACGGCTTAACCCCTGTATCGGCTTCCAAGGCTCCGAACATCTGGATACAGCTGATACTGGCGCAACGCTCTCAATGCCCCTTTCCAGGGTCTATAGCAGAGCCGGCTCAGCAGCCTGCCCTCCCGGCACACAAACCCACTGGCGCATGCTGGCTGTACAGTATAATGAAGGCCAACGCAGATTTTACGCCTCGTGCAAATTTAGGCACAAGTGTTCAATCTGCGGGGGGCAATCACTCAGCTCTGCGCTATTACCGGAAAAACAGCTGCTCCATCTCATGCTATTACTTTGAGGTATTCAGCTCCTCTTTGGAGTGGCTCGTGGGGTATGATACAGGTCTGTCTTCCATCACTCATTACCTGGACGATTTATTGTTCGTTGGGGAACGGGACTCTGACTCTTGCTCCTTCCTATTGCAGAGATTTAGCTCGCAGATGGAGTACATCGGGGGTCCCTTGTCCGCGGACAAGACCGTCGGGCCGGTTACCAACATATCCTTTTTGGGTACAGAGCTGGACACAATTGATATGACATTTAGACTCCCTAAAAGACAAAATATCCCGTTTAAGGCAGGAAATAGATTTCCGGCAAACAGAAGGCCAGTCTGCGGCAGTTTCAGGTCTTACTAATCCTGCTAAATTTCACATGCAGAGTCATCCCTATTGGCCGTGCTTTTCAGTTATCCCTGGCCACAAAAGGAGTGCTTCAACCATCACACTTTATTAGAGTAACCAATCCCCTAAAGGAAGATTTGCAGGTTTTAACGGGTCCGATATCTTTCAGGAGGCTGAAACCTACAGCTGTCCCCTAGGTTTGTTCATATCCACGGCCTGTGATGGTTTTGCTGGTATTTTACCCAATAATTGGTGTAGGGAGGACTGGCCGATTTTATGTATAAGACAGGGCTGGAATAAAAATCTCCCCCTCACACATCTCTTTGCCTTAGTGGTAGCTATCGAAGTCTGGGGTACAACATAGTTCAACCACATAGTTTGGTCTGAAGATTCGGGCCTAGTCCACGTAGTTAACAGCTTTTCTTCCCCTTCCTACCCGGTACTCGCATTGCTCCGGCACTTAGTCCTACGCTGCTTATAATATAACATCTAGCTTAGGGTTAGGCACGTTCCTGAGTTCACAGCTCGGCTAATGCCTTGTCTCGTTCACAATTTCAGAGCTTCAGAGAACTCCACGGGTCCCCGGCAGAGGAGGAGATTGCTTGCCCCCAGTCCTTATGGAAGCTGGTCGAGATTTCCTAAAAGGATCGGTGTCAGCAGCCACGTGGCAGAAATACTGGAAAGAGTGGCGAATTTTCTCTAGCGGCTCAATACCCGTAGAGAAAGCCCAATTATTACACCATTCCCTGGATTGGCTTTTACACATCAGGAATCAGGGGGCTTCATTTCACAAGGCCGGTCTCTTTGCCATTATTTTCCCGTATTATCTCCATATTACATATAGTTTGTAGTGACGCCTTTGAAACCCTCCTTGTTTAAATCTGCATTTTCATTGGCTTTTAGGTGCCCTTCGGTCCCCTCGGTATGGCTAAATCAGACGGTTTACTACACTCAGATGTCCAAATCTGCGACACTGGCGTAAAAATTTGGATTCGCCAGTCTAAAATGGACGTTTTTGGAAGAGGAACCTGGTTAAGGATACTTCCTATGGCCTCCAACCCATCCTCAGTCTCCATGGTTCGTAGTTATGCCCACGTATGACCAGAGGGTGAGAATTTTTTACTGCACCATTCAGGTTCACCGTTTTCCCATTATCAGTTTAGTGCAGTTTTTAAGAAAGCTCCCCAAAATTTGGCACTCACTCGTTTTGCATTGGTGCGGCAACTACGGCGCACTCTTCTGGCATGAGTGAGGAGGCCATCAAAACCCTGGGCAGATGGAAGTCAGATTGTTTTAAGTCCTACATCCGACCAGACCTGAACTCCGTTTTTAATTTATAGTAATTATGTTGCCCCTTATCTTTAGGTTTCTACTATTTGACATTTTGTTTTTCCAGGCCATTTGATCCATGTTTGGATAGTGGGGCACTCCTTCATCCACTGCGCCCATCGGAGAGCAGACATGTGGTGCCCATGTGGTGTTGGCATAGGGATTAATGAGGCTGGGGTGCACTGGCGTGGCATGGCATCCGCAGCATGTGGTGGACACAAGTACTCCCCGAGGTAGTTAACATCAGCAGGAGCTTCCAGGAGAACCTGGTCATCCTGGTACATGCAGGTGGTAACAATCTGGCCCGTATAAAATTGGGTGAGCTACTAGCGCTCATGAAGGAGGGTCTTGCCCGTCTCCCATCCTTTTTTAAGTCTGTTACCCTCGTGTGGTCGGAAATTATCCCACGTTGCAACTGGAGAGGTGCCCGAGCCCACAAGACTATTGATAGGCCTACAAAGATCTTGAACATTAGGATCTCAAAGCATGTGGTGGACATGGGTGTCGCGTCTTTTCGCCACTTAGAATTGGAAGGGAACAACAGCCAACTTCTAATTGGTGATGTCGTTCACCTAAACCCCATTGGGTTAGACATTTTTATATCTGGTTTGCAGGAGTTGGCGGAGAAGGGAATCGCCTTTGGCAGTGGGGGCAGTCGCAGCCAGCGCTAGTGCACCTTGGTGGCACATTGGCGGGGAGGATATGTACCCTAAGGCGAGGTGAAGGCACCCACATGACGGTTGTCCTGCAGCAGCCGCCATTTTGGGAGAAGATTTCTCTACAAACAAGCCAGGCGGGCATGACATACTCATCTGTATGAGCCTGTAACTGCTCTTTTACCATGGACCAATAAAGGATTCACGATTATTCAGGAACGAGTTCTGAACTCATCCGTTTCAAGTTCTGCTCCAAGGACACAACCCCACCGGCCTCTCCAACAACTAGTGTGACCGGCTCTCAAGGGTCTTCCGTGGCTGAAGAAGTGGCTGTGGATGAAATAACCCCCGATGTTCCAGCGAGGGGCCACCCTCTGGTGTCTTCCTCCCAGTGGGGTTATAACCCGGCCCTGGAAGAATTGGAGAATGCAGAGGGAGCTATGGCGCTGCAACAAGCACCCATCTATTTGTTCTTGGACCCAACTATGGTCACGGGTCTTGTGGATCCACCGGCTGGTGAAGATGACCGGCTGGTCAGCATTCCTGCTCCTGAGCCCCAGGAGATCAGAGATGACATTGAGGAGCCTGCAGTTCTCGAAACCACCACCTGGTGTCCCCAGCCGGCTGCAGTCCTGGCAAGGGATCCGGGACTGGTTTCCTCTGATCAAGACTCGGACAGCTGAAGCCCCTTATCAGGATGTAAATATGACATTTAATATTTTGGGGTTTTCTCCCAGTTGGGCTGCGCACATTATTCCCTAAGAGGCAGAATCTTTCCTGGACTCCCATATTTTTTATAAAGTCAAGAGACTTTCCTGCAGCTCTGATTACGCCCTCTAGACCTGGCGATCACTTGACGCCAGGCCGCCTCCTCCCCTCTATGCATTGCGCTCATACAGCGACGCAGTAATAAACCTCATCTCCCGGGGGGGGTGATCTCCTAAAGATACGGGGGGCACTCATGATTCTGCCAGTTCTTTCCTTTCTTCTCTCGTGTAGGCACCTCTCACCATTGGTCCTTTTCCTACAATCGCGCCTTTTTTTGTTTTTGGGCGTCACTCTGTAATCACAAACACTTTTCTTCTGCTTCTCGGTGCAATTTTTTGGACTTTTACTGCACTATTTGTGTGCACAATTATGAATGTCCATCAAACCTACAAAAGGGGGACCTTCCCGTGTACAGCCAGGAACTATAAAACCTGTCCTCAGATTCTGATCACAGAGAGGATACGGATCCCCAACACTCAGCAGCAATGTCCAAATACTCAATGTTCCACTAATAATGTGCCTGCTTGTTCCTTATTGACAGGTCCAAGGGCTATGATATTCTGCTCTATGGAACATTAAGAGAGAACTCATTGGGCACTTAAAGTCACATGACCTGGATGACATCATCTAGAGCGCCCACCATATCCTGTAACCACCGAGCTGAGCGCCCACCATATCTTGTAACCACCGAGCTGAGCGCCCACCGTATCTTGTAACCACCGAGCTGAGCGCCCACCATATCCTGTAACCACCGAGCTGAGCGCCCACCATATCTTGTAACCACTAATTACAGATGTAGAACCGCAGATATAGAAAACTTTTGTTACATATTTTTTCATTTTCATTTCTCGCAAGTATTCTAAACATTTTGATGATCCAGAACCCCAACACGTTAACTGTTCTCCACATCTGATAAACAAAGAGGAAGAGGAAGTGGTAGTGGGCAGCACCCTGCCCGGTGTTGTGGCTGGACGAGGCACTGCGGCTTCCATTCAAGTGAACAAAAAGCTAATTTGCAAATAGCCACCAAATAGATAGTGGCGCTGTTTGCCTTCTCTTCCATTCTCTTGTTTATTAGCTGCTGGGAACATCTGAACTGTGGGGATGCGGAGACCTATTCTATGGATACATTATACATCCTTTTAACCCAAAGCCCCCAGGCCTAAGATCCTGTAAGGCTGTGTTTACATTCTGCATATATCAGGAAAGCCTCTCACCTATGGAGACACTAGCGCAATGTGAACAGAGCTTTATGTACAGTCTTCATAATATATATATATAGATTAGATAATCTGGATCCTTGCACATTGCTGTATATATTGAACATTATTTTATAAATTTCTGTTATCAAGGACACGGACGATTTTTGGACGAATCAGAAAACTTTGTGAAACCACCAAACCAAAATTATATTAATTGCGATTAAAAAAAACATTACTAACCCCAAGTATGTACAAATAAAATCTCCAAGTCTTTTCACAAAAAAGTAGGTCCTCAAACAGCAAAATTGACCCAAAAAACTCAAACGTCATGGTGTGGATATAAGGGGTTCATGAGATCACTTGGAGCCGTGTGAACAATTATTTGCCTCCAAGTTATTGGAGTAGACGGCTTCTGGGTATCCGGGTATCAGCAGAGACACCAGGATACCCAGGAGCCGTCTCCTCCAGTACAAAGAGAAGGAGATCAGGAATTGTGTCCCACGGCTCGCGACTTATAATACACGTCTGGAAATACAACCTCGAGAAAACTCCACCACATTGTCCTCTAAGGATGGGGGGGGGGTGATCTCCTAAAGATACGGGGGCACTCATGATTCTGCCAGTTCTTTCCTTTCTTCTCTCGTGTAGGCACCTCTCACTATTGGTCCTTTTCATACAATCGCGCCTTTTTTTGTTTTTGGGCGTCACTCACAAACACTTTTCTTCTGCTTCTAGGTCCCTGACACTTTTTGGACACCGTTTAATTTCACCTTCATGGGGTGACACTTTATAACCCTTTCAGTTGTGGGACAATTCATTAACCCCTTGCACCACAATCTAACATCCCAGTGTAAATTACTGCACTATTTGTGTGCACAATTGCTGAATGTCCATCAAACCTACAAAAGGGGACCTTCCCGTGTGCAGCCGGGAACTACAAAACCTGTCCTCAGATTCTGATCACAGAGAGGATACGGATCCCCAACACTCAGCAGCAATGTCCAAATACTCAATGTTCCACTAATAATGTGCCTACTTGTTCCTTATTGACAGGTCCAAGGGCTATGATATTCTGCTGTATGGAACATTAAGAGAGAACTCATTGGGCACTTAAAGTCACATGACCTGGATGACATCATCTAAAATCCTCCTCCCACATGTATATATGTGATGACATGAAATCCCAGCAGCCTCCAGGGAGGATGGAAAGGAGTAGAAGGCTGCTGTGATTTCATGTAATCACATACATACATGGTGTACAGTTTGCTAATGTTATAAAGAGTAAAGGACCTGTGATGATGTCACACGACATGGGAGGGGCTGGCTGAGCAGGACAAGCCTTCTCTGATGCCAGGGAACATAACATGGATGTAAGGGAAACAATTTTTAGCTAACAGCAAGTGTCGATTAGCTACTAGGGCTTAATGGGAACCTGTCACTGGCTGTATATGTAAAAAAATGTGGTGATGGGTTCTCTTTAAAACTGCCTAATCCTCAGGATAAAACTGGCAGCTGCACGTCGCTCCTTCTCTCCTGAGCCTCGCTGTGAGCCCCATACAAGTAGTGTTCACATGTGGGGGGTCTCCGTACTCGGGACAAATTGGATAACAAAAAGGATGAAGCAGACAAATGGGGAATGTTAGGTCATAACTAATGTGGGTATTAAAACTCAAATTAGTTACATTAATTATTAAGTTAGATAATTAAGCATTTTTAAAATGGTGGAATTTTTTTAAAAAATTCACAATTTTTTTTTTAAATGAATGCAAAAGTGTCCATAAGGGGTTAAGCACCTCGCTATGGGTGTTTAATCTCTGTTTATATCCGGCCTTCTCAGTCCCGATGATTGTAACATCTTCTATTTCGGTAGGTAACACAATCTCAAGAAAGTTCCAATGGCCGGCGAGGTACCAAAGTTTTTCCCTTATTCCTCGTGAAGGCGCAAACACCTTAGATTCAGGTTTCCTAGGACACAAATGTCCCTGTAATGTGAATCGGACCAGGGTTCAGTGCAGTTCACGTCGTTGTAGTAGCTCGAGTGCAGTTCATTTGAGTCTAACTTCAAAGTTTAATCTGATGGGACCGTGACTCCATCGGTTCATGATGAGTAAACTCGTGATCCTGTACAAAGGTGATCTCGCTCAGCGGGGTTATAGGCGAGGTCAGCAGGGTTCACATGTTATCGGGGCACTGATATAAAAGACGTGGGTGCAGAAGAAGAGTGGACCTCAGCCAAGAAGGACCTCAGCCAAGAAGGACCTCAACAGGGAGGCAGCAGATGAGTCCCAATGACTATAATGTATGGGTGATGGCACTAGTCTTCTTAGTGGTGGCTTATGGCCCTCCCAGGCCTCTGGGACCCGCTGACATTTAGTGCTGCTCCCACTGGGCCTGATCTGCCTATAGGCGATGTTTAGCGACTTTGTATGGGATGGGCTCTGCGCCGTTTCCTCTACTAACACCTTCACATACGATGACAGATGGCAGATCCAGAGAAGTGGCACCGCCATGGGCACGGCAGCAGCGCTTACACTCGTCAATATTTGTTTTGCTTGTTCTGAAAGCTGGAAAGTTTTTTTTTTCCTCTGGACAAACCCTTTGTGCCGAAGTGAAGGCGTTTCATTAGAATGTGAGCGACAATCATCGGGGGCCTTCACAATGTGTTTTGGTTGATTCTGTTGTAGCTGGGATACGCTGGGCACGAGCGCCAGCGTATGATAAATATCCACCATTGTCCTAATGGAAGGTGAAGATCTGCCGGACTCTCACAAGTTTTTCTCTAGGATTTCCATTTACAGACAGTCCCTGAGTTACGTACAAGATCACTTCTCTATATTTTATAGTTGTAGCTCCACACAAATTGTTTTTCTCCCAGTGACAATTGGATTTTGAAAATTTTGTGCTGTCATAGGGACAAAGATTATCAATAAAGCTTCATCTGGTCTAAAGTAACACCCAGAGAGGTCACCAGAGGTCACAGGGGGCAGAGAGGTCACCAGAGGTCACAGGGGGCAGAGAGATCGTCTGTAAGTCGGGTGACCTTAAGGCGGGGACTGCTTGCATTTAGCCCTAGTCAGGGCTGTCAGTTTAATTGGACGGCCACGTCCTGGCAGGTAAGTAGTTAATATTCTCAAATTCAGAGAATAAGATTTTTTTTTTTTTTTTTTTTAAATTCTTTTTACTTTTAAACCTGAACCAGTGGATATTCAATCCATAGAAATGTCTACGTGGCACTTTTTTGTGTTTTGTTTTACAGAACAGAAACCCCCCCCCCCCCCCCCCCCCCCCAAATATGTACGAGGAGGAAATCCCATTGTGCGGCTACTGGACTGTGCGAGGCCGGGAAACCACGAGCTCATAGGAAATGATATGGATTATTATCTTACCCTGGGAGCTGACATCTGTGTATCGTTGTATGTGGCAGTGACACGAGGCCACGCGCCACCCACCCCCACCTATCACTAGTGATGGACCTTGCACCGGGCCCTGCAGGGAGATCCCGGCCTCAATTACTTAACTGCATGTGATCCCGGGAGGAGGGCGCTGTCCAAAAAGTGATGGGATCACTAGGGGCCGATTTAGAAGTTGGGGTCTAATGGGCCTCTTACTGCAGGAAAGAAGGAAAAGCGACCGGAGAGAATGTTTTTCTTTATTTTTACTTAAGTTGCCATAAGAAAGGGAGGATAGAATGGGGGGAACTATTAACCCCTTAACAACCAGGCCCTTTATAGGTTTTTTTTTTGCATTTTCATGTTTCACTCCCCACTTTCAAAAATCGAATTACAGGCAGTCCGCAAGTTACATACAAGCTCGGTTCCATAGGTTTGTTCTTAAGTTGAATTTGTATGTAAGTTGAAACTGTATATTTTATCATTGTAATTACAGACAAAATTTTCTTTTGTCCCAGTGACAGTCGGAGTTTCAAAAGTTTTTTCTGTAATGGGACGAAGGATTATGCATAAAGCTTCAATATAGACACCTTACAGCAGTCTTGGACTATAGTTATATCCAGAAAGGTCACAGGGGGCAGAGGGGTCTGTCTGTAACAAGGGGTCGTCTGTAAGTCGGGTGTCCTTAAGTACATTTTCATTTTTCCATGTAAAGTGCTGTGTGACGGCTTGTTTTCTGCGTAATAAGTTGCACTTCATAGTGATGGTATTGAATATTCCATGTCATGTACTGGGAAGCGGGAAAAAAAATTCCAAATGCAGTAAAATTGGTAAAAACCGCATTTGTACCATTTTCTTTTGGGCTTGTATTTTATAGCTTTCACTGTGCGCCCCATATCACAGGTCTTCTTTATTCTTTTGTACATCACTGACAAGGAAGGTTAGAGAGTATCGACTAGACAATGTTGACTAAAATATAAAACCCCAAATTCATGTGCGTTAAAAACATTCATGCTGGCCCCAGTTCATAGCACTAGTCTAGGGCAGGCCAATCCAGGGTCAGAAAATATTGCAGAGGTTACAGGCAGGTGGATGATAGAGAGCCTTTATGTGAACCAAAGGCAAACTGATGCACCTATCATCCGGCCAACACCTCTTGCATGGGATGGACAAAAGTTTAGTTAAAAATATATCAAATCCCAACCACAATCCAGAGCGGAGTGTACACCCTGCACCAGGAGGTGAACAAATTTATATCTCTGTACAGTGAATAGTACTACTTTATTCTTTTGGTTAGTGCGATCACAGGAATAACAAATTTGTAGGAGGTTTTATAATGTTTTTATACATTTACAGTGCCAGGAGCTATGGGTGGTGTCATCTTTTGATGATGTTTTCAATGCTTCCATTTTTAGGACGGCCTTTTAGGACACCCGCGGGTGTTACCAGTGGGTGTTTGCTGAAATGTGCAGTAAACACCCACTTTGTATGGAGAGGGTTCAGCCCACTCAGGCTCTGGCACACTTTTCCCTCTCCCTCGTAATGTGTTGCTGCCATAAATAATAATAAATACACAATCCATCCTGATAAACCAGGGACATTACTCATAAATCCAGGCACCAGGACTGTGGTATTTTCTTATATTTGTTATCCATGGCCTACTTCCTTCAAAAATCAATGTTTAAAATTATGCTAATGAGCCAGAAGGGCTATAGGGGGGGTTTACAGAAGCCTCTCTGTACTGTAGCATACACTGGACAGGAGCACTTCCCCCCTCTGCTGCCCAGAGGTTACATCATGTACGGGGATGGGGAAATGCTGAGGGAGAAAAAGGAATGTGGAGGCAATAAAACAGCCTGTGAAGTAACAGCATGGAGGGGCACTGGCTCATTAGCATAATTTTGAAAGTTGATTTTAGATGGAAGGAGCCCAACAGATAGAAAATGTTTCCCACAGTGCCGGTGCCTGGATTGATGAGTATCATGATGGATGGTGATGGGAGATTTCCTATAGAATTGTGAACAGTTAAAAATAAACAATATGGAAAGAAAGGAAATAAAGACCCACCATATATTAACAGTATAGAAAATGAGTGAGAAACCTTTAAAGGCGTTGTGTAAGATTATACATGTTCTTCAATCAATGTAGTCAGTGCAGTCACGTGGCATCGTCCGTGTACAGGCTGTAGTTGCTGACGTGGCACTTCTCACCTATCCTTACACTGGAGGGTCTACTATACCCCACGTTATGCCCCTACAGTGGGATACATTCTCTTATTCATCCCTCCCACCTGAATGAGGGAAAGAACATCGGCAGCAGCTACTTATTGGCTAATGTTCTTCCAAATGATGTAACTGACCTTATATGAAAGGGGAAATGCCCACAGTGTACGGTCAGTGGAGGCCGGGGATGGATGTAACTGTGTGGCACCCATCCCCGGCCTCTGCTGAGCCTCTAATGCTGTTCACTGAGTGCATTTTGCGCTCTCCAGCAGGAAGTAAGAAGTGCAGCTGGTTACATTTTTTCACCGTTTCTTATTTTTCTTCTTTTTGTGCTGAATGCTACGCCTATAATGTCTCTACCTGCCGCTAGTAGTCTATGGAGACATTTATAATATACATTGGAGGCTTTTATCATGTATACATTGAGTGTGTCCAAAAAGCAATGTAAATGTAGCCTTAGAAACCATGTGGGATCCCCCCGGCACATCTCACATATTCCTTGTATTGTTCGGCCGTATAAAAGTAACGCAATCCTTTCCAAGAATATCTATCAGCTTTATACAATGTCCTATAAAACAGCCGAATCTTGTCTTTTTTATGAAGTCTTAAACCTTTTTGCACTGTGACTCTTTTATCTGCGGGTCAGGGGTGATGTGAGGTCAGGGGTGATGTGAGGTCAGGGGTCGCGGCTGTTACCTAATGTTCTCTACTCTTTGTTTCCTCTTGGCTGTGGCTTTGCTGAGTCACGTTCCCTGGCAGCGTCTGTAGGGTTTCTCCACGAGGTGGAATCTCAGAATATTCTGTGTATCCGCACACAGTGATCCCGGCCCAGGAGCTTACACCCCGACCTTGTGCCTATAACCTGCACACAGCAAATATTTATCAGCAGATTACCTCCTGTATTCCCTCCGCTGTGGAGATTACCTGGATTAGCACAATGTACTTATTTGTTCTATCAGGTTTCTGCATTAACCATCCAATCCTATTTCACGGCTGTATCGGCAGCTCCTCCTCCTCTGGGGTTTCCTTATACGTCCTATATACGTCCCCCATAGACGGCAATAGGCACATTGCGCCCTATGGGAGTGGTACAGAGGCGCACACGCGCTGCAAAGTACCGCTCTGTGCCCTGCAGAAAGATAGGACATTCATATCTTTTACCGTATTACGGTGCCGTGCGCCATACATCCCTATGGAGAGGGGCGGGGGTGAACAGCGCTCATCTCCTCCTCCTCCTCTCCCCGCGCGCTGCCGTGTGCCCACCGTGCTACGGTACAGCTGGCAACGGCAGTGTGCATTTAGTCTAAGGCTCGCCAATGTTATATATATATCCTGACCCCTGCACAAGTTCTCCATCATCAGAGAGCCGCTGCCAGGACCTCCGAGGAAAACTTATCTCCATCCAATAGTTCAACATATCAGACATTGGGGCTCATTTACTAATGGGGTCTCACGAAAATTACCGGTTTGCGCCGTTTTCCCCGTTTTTTTGGCGTACGTGATCGGATTGTGTCGCATCGGCGCCAGGTTTCATGCGATGGGGCGTGGCCATCAGAAAACCCGTGTTTAAAAAAGAAAAAAAAAAAAAATGAGTCGCTTGACACGCACTTACATGCTCTAGGAAGAGGATGGTGAACTCCGGCAGACCTCGGCGCAGCAGCGACACCTGGTGGACGATGGGCGCACGACCTTAGTGCATCCCGGCAAGCTCCAAATCAACGTCGGACAACGCACTGTGGGATCGCGACTGGACCGGGTAAGTAAATGAGCCCCATTGGATGGAAGTCAGGACCCCTTCATACACATTACATGGTGTCCAGTCCTGAGCAGGACGGGTTTGCCCCCAGGGTTGTGGTGTAACTAGAGGGTTGGAGCCGGACGACTCGGTCACCTGTGAATTGAATAATAGAAACGGTATATATAGTGTAGATAGTCAGAAATAGTGCAAATACTTAGAGAATGCACAAAAATGGCGACCAGGATCTGCTTCCCCATGGGATGAGTGTGTAGCATTCTCTGTATGGGTGCGGTCTTCACATAGGGGCTAGGCATAGTGGGTACTCCCGAAAATTAAGTGAGGTACTTGACAAACTGATAATTGGTCTCAAGAAGTCTTCACGGTCATAAATCCTGCTGGATGATGTACCTGGAGTAGTTTCTGTTCACCGACGCTTGTGTTGGACACCAGAGAAAAGAAAGATTCATTGTTTAGTGTTATCACTGGGTAACGAGTAATGGGTTCAGCGCATGATAATAAGCGCTCTGCCCCTTTAATATCTGACATGGATGTATAGAAATCTGCAGAAGATGACCGCTACTAGGGTCGGCTCCAGGTATCAGTAGGCCCCCTGGTGACAAAGCCTCAGGGGGCCCCTTTGCAGGGAACTCATGTGACGGTGTTTCAAATTCAGAAACTAAAAGTCTCCTGTTGCATAAAATATTCTGTAGTTTATCATCCAAAATGCCCCCCTCATGAGTATTTTATATAAGCTCCCCCCCCACACCCTATGGCAGTGATGGCGAACCTTTTAGTGACCGAGTGCCCAAGCTACAACCAAAATCCACTTATTTACCGTGAAGTGCCAGCATGGCGTTTTAAGCAATAACGTATTGCTACCTGTTCTTCAACTTCTTTCAATTGTATCAGCCCCCTGAGGACACCAAAACAGTTGAAAGAAGGAGGGCAAATTCAGACTCTCATTGTAGCTTCTCTCCAGGGTCTCTCTGTAGAAAAAGAATGAAGGGACCAGCAGGGGGACCTCAAAAAGATAATTCAGTCCTGTCCACACCTTCTCACATTTCTCGCAGTTCCAAACAGCCAATGAATTGTCGCTTAAAACTAGCGCTAAGAGCAGCATCTCTAAAGTTGCCTGGGACTGCAGAAAGATTTGGTGACTTTGGTCCTGTCTGGAGAACTCTGTCCTGGGGTGATAACCCGAGTGCCCACAGAAATGGCTCTGAGTGCCACCTCTGGCACCCGTGCCATAGGTTCGCCACCACTGCCCTATGGAATCATTAGATACAGCCCCCCAGACACACCCTATGGAATCATTAGATACAGCCCCCCAGACACACCCTATGGAATCATTAGATACAGCCCCCCAGATACACCCTATGGAATCATTAGATACAGCCCCCCAGACACACCCTATGGAATCATTAGATACAGCCTCCCAGACACACCCTATGGAATCATTAGATACAGCCTCCCAGACACACCCTATGGAATCATTAGATACAGCCTCCCTTTGAAAAAGGGAATTTGTCACCAAATATTACCAGTTTAACTCCCACCGCCTAATTTTTGAGGATGAATCATCATTTCTAGAAAGAGTTTCAACCATTTACCTATTGTAAGAAAAAAACTCCTTCAAAACTCATGTGACAATCAGCAGAGAAAAGTCAGATATTGCCAGAGAGGAGGTCAAGTTAGAGACTGAAAAGGTTATTACTTCAGACACCCCATCTTGCTGTACTTAGCAACCTAGAAACCAGCTACTGGTGTTCATGAAAGATAAGACATCTAGTCTTTTAGACTTGCGGTTCGGTTCTAGATCTACAGAACCGAGATCTCTGACATTTAGTTAAAACAATTTGTATCTGCAGGTCACATTTACAACTATGATTTGCGCCTCTAGTTCGTGTAGATCACAGCGCTGATGTGAATGACAGATAGAGCATCTTAATGACTCGTCCTCTAAACTTGACTCATCTCAGCCAATATGACTCATTTTATATGACTTTGAACAAGATTTACTTTTTGGTTTTCACATAAATGAGGAATTCTAGAAATAACATTTCATCCCCTACTGGAGGAGATGGTGGTGTAAGGTAGAATGTGTGACCGGATGATAGAGACGAGACCCCCTCCTGTTATGTTGTGCTGGGTGTTTCCTAATATATCTTTCCCTCTTCTGTTAGGAAACCTTTATCACCACTTCGGAGTCCTGAATCCAGTATTGGCACCTTGTAACATACATTATGGTATAAATAGGAACACGGAAGCCGCGGGCCTCATGTACTTAGTCAGTGTATTGTGACTTATTCTCATGTTTGCCTTTGAAATCAATCCTGATGACAAGTTTTGTGCTACACAACGTAGCGCCAGTACTGTGAAATATACACTTATATTGTATGGTTATAGCTGACCTCCCTCTGCTCTGAGTCACTGCTGTAGCAGGCTTCTGTGTGATACTACAGCAGTTACTCAGGGGGAAGGGCTGTGCTGTGTTCACTGAGGAGATCTCATATGGGGGCAGCAGAAGCTCAGATTCAGCTCCAATCCTGGCACCGGGTAACAAACCCAGGACCTGGCTTTACCCCCGCCTTACATATTACAGGTCGTAGATGTTAACGCGGGTGCAGGCTGGGTATTTGCTGAGCCTCCGCTCTACACACTACACATGGATGGAAAGGCTTTAGTTCCTTTGCCTATTTCAAGCATGGACTTTGCCTGGTGTTCATGTTCATGTAGGACCTGTGCGGGTGCTGTAACCTCTCGCATTGCCGGAGGACAAAGGTTCCTGACCCCTATTCTTATGATGGATATTATGCCGGGTCGATTACCCATAAATATCTAAATTGCAAATGGATGAAATTGAGTAGCTAGCTTGTTACTCTCTACGTGCAGGAGTAACGCTCACCTCACTGCCGCTCTCTAAGCTTCGGTTTTGACGAGTCGTTCTGCCGACACACATCGGTAACAACGGTCCTAAACATCCATTGCAGGGGCGGGAGGATTAGGCGGATCCCATGCGATAGCTGAGACGCTGTTACTTTTCGGAGTTGTGTTACACATGTGACCCGATTACCTGGTCTGGAAACCCATAAACAGGTTGTTTCATCCATTGTTTGTCTGACTGTTGTGCCGTCTGTTCCCCTCTAGTTGGTGGAGTAACTGGTTATCCGGGGATTTCCGCGTTATTGTTGCACCTGATTTATCGTTCTAGTCAATGGCAGAAATGTAAGTGTCCGGTCCAGACCCGACAGAACCAGCAAATCATTTGAACCCAATTCTCTTCATATACCAAGTCTTCAAGCCCCAAATATATTTCACTCAGTTTGTAAATGGATTCCTTATGTGATACAAGACGGAAGTGGAAACTGTCTTGGATGTGACTGGGGGCTCCGTGTGACCTGGGGGCGCCGTGTGACTGGGGCTCTGACCTGGGGGCTCCGTGTGACCTGGGGGCTCCGTGTGACTTGGCTTTGGTTACTGGGCTCCGTTGCCGGGGCTCCGTGTGACCCGGGGGCTCCGTGTGACCCGGGGGCTCCGTGTGACCTCCGTGTGACCTCCGTGTGACCCGGGGGCTCCGTGTGACCTCCGTGTGACCCGGGGGCCCCGTGTGACCTCCGTGTGACCTCCGTGTGACCCGGGGGCTCCGCGTGACCCGGGGGCTCCCTGTGACCTCCGTGTGACCTGGGGGCTCCGCGTGACCTGGGGGCTCCCTGTATTGTGTGCACAGGGGGTTCTGTCCCCTCGAAATCCATCTAAGCTCCGACTCATCACATCTTTGAATTCATATTTAATGGACATAACTTTTGATAATAAGAATACATTGTGATCAATCCTTTTTTTTTTTGGGTTTAACCTTGTTCCATCACTTATCCAAACCATTGGCCATCAAAAATTCTACCAAAAATGTTGTGACTCTGGTGACATTACACGCACTTACACACTGATCACTGCCACCTCTCTGGATGCTTTTCTCTAGGCTGATGCCACACATGGCGTTTTTAGTCCTTTTTTGGAAAATGCGTCCGTTTTTGTCCGGTTTTCCCAATTATCTTAATTAAAAAAGGACAAAAATTGATGCGTTTTCAAAATAATGACTCAGAACCGCCCTGTGTGGCACCACCCTTGGTCTCGGGCTGCAATCATCGGCTGGAGGGTTCCTGGTGATGACGCGTTATTGATAATCCTCGTACCCACGGCAATTTAGAAAATTAATTGTCACTTAATTTGTCTGGAGCTCCAATTCCAAAATCTCCCAGTTCTGACTTGCAGACAATTTCCTCTCCATACATCCGAGTCCATTTACTATCAGGGTTACTGGTTCTGGACGGCCCAGACCTGCTCGTTCATTCTTTACTTCAGGGGACGGCAATGTCTTTCATACGTCGGGGAACATCCGGTTTCGTCTAAAAAAAAGTTTTTATAAAAATATGCAGATGAGCGGGAGGGGCTCCAGGCTACGCCCCCTGAAGCCTCTGGTCTCCGCTGTCTGATTATTTATGCCCGTCCACACTTTGTGCTCTGCGGCGCGGTCCTGCCCGTCCATCATGACGTCACCGGCTGCCGGCGGACACAAGATGTTGCCTTCCCATAGAGTAGAGAATGAGCAGCTGTGGCATTGTGCCCACTCACGTCTGGGGCACGGGGCACGGTGCCCGCTCACGTCTGGGGCACGGTGCCCGCTCACGTCTGGGGCACGGTGCCCGCTCACGTCTGGGGCACGGTGCCCGCTCACGTCTGGGGCACTGGTGTACTGATGGTCCACATCTGACTGTGCATTTTATTTCCCATATTTCATGTGAAACTTCTTAATTCCTTTATGAGTTTTTCTCTTCATGATCTATAATTCTCAGCATGTATATACATATTGCCTTGTATGTGACGCTGCAGTCATCTGTAGCATCACAATCCATCCTGATAAACCCGGGACATTACTCCTAGATCCAGGCACCGGGACTGTGGTATCCTCTTATATCTGTTATCCATGGCCCTAGTCCTTCTAAAATCAATTTTTAAAATAACGCTAATGAGCCTGAAGGGCTACTGGAGCGATTTCCAGAGCCCCTCCATGCTGCAGATTCACAGGCTGTTACATGGCCTCATTATCCCCCACAGAGAAAAGGGGAATGGTAACACCCAGTTCTGGGGGCTCCGTGTGACCTGGGGGCTCCGTGTGACCTGGGGGCTCCCTGTGACCTGGGAGCTCCCTGTGACCTCCGTGTATTGTGTGCACAGGGGGTTCTGTCCCCTCAAAATCCATCTAAGCTCCGACTCATCACATTATAGAATTCATATGTAATGGACATAACTTTTGATAATAAGAATACACTGTGATTGATTTTTTTTTTTGTTTTTTTTTTGGTTTAACTTGTTCCATCACTTTTCCAACCCATTGGCCACCAGAAATTCTACCAAAAATGTTGTGACTCTGGTGACATTACACGCACTTACACACTGATCACTGCCACCTCTCTGGATGCTTTTCTTTCGGGTGATGCCACACATGGCATTTTTAGTCCTTTTTTGGAAAATGCGTCCGGTTTTGCCAATTATCTTAATTAAAAAAGGACAAAAATTGATGCGTTTTCAAAATAATGACTCAGAACCGCCCTGTGTGGCACCACCCTTGGTCTCGGGCTGTAATGATCGGCTGGAGGGTTCCTGGTGATGACGCGTTATTGATAATCCTCGTACCCACAGCAATTTAGAAAATTAATTGTCACTTAATTTGTCTGGAGCTCCAATTCCAAAATCTCCCAGTTCTGACTTACAGACAATTTCCTCTCCATACATCCGAGTCCATTTACTATCAGGGTTACTGGTGCTGGACGGCCCAGACCTGCTCGTTCATTCTTTACTTCAGGGGACGGCAATGTCTTTCATACGTCAGGGAACATCCGGTTTCGTCTAAAAAAAAGTTTTTATAAAAATATGCAGATGAGCGGGAGGGGCTCCAGGCTATGCCCCCTGAAGCCTCCGGCCTCCGCTGTCTGATTATTTATGCCCGTCCACACTCTGTGATTTGCGGCGCGGTCCTGCCCGTCCATCATGACGTCACCGGCTGCCGGCGGACACAAGATGTTGCCTTCCCATAGAGTAGAGAATGAGCAGCTGTGGCATTGTGCCCGCTCACGTCTGGGGCATGGTGCCCGCTCACGTCTGGGGCACGGTATAATTAATTATCAGCATGTATATACATATTGCCTTGTATGTGACGCTGCAGTCATCTCCACCCTCTAACGGATTTGTTTTCCTAAAATGAAAATTGGGTGTTACCAGTTATAAGAAATGTAGCATCACAACCCATCCTGATAAACCCGGGACATTACTCCTAGATCCAGGCACCGGACTGTGGTATCCTCTTATATCTGTTATCTATGGCCTTAGTCCTTCTAAAATCAATTTTTAAAATAACGCTAATGAGCCTGGAGGGCTACTGGAGCAATTTCCAGAGCCCCTCCATGCTGCAGATTCACAGGCTGTTACACGGCCTCATTATCCCCCACAGAGAAAAGGGGAATGGTAACACCCAGTTGACAAGGTATCCATTTATTGGGTGAGAAACAGGAATACAAGTCTCCCAACAATAAGTGATGCAGGAGGACACGGCAGGTGAGCGAACAATATAGTCACAACTATAACAGCTCAATTTCCTGGTCCATAGTCTTACCCCTCACACAATAATGAGGCTCCTCAGCTTTCCCTACACACAGAGACTCACCCAGGGGTCTAACGGGGCACGGCTCATGGGTCTCAAGGGGCACAGCTCCGGGGTCTCA